>ML811498.1:182207-207579 GCA_009831015.1 Picea engelmannii
GATCAAATCTATCAATGAGCCTCTGAGTGAATTATGTATAGGACACAATCTGATTGTGGCCGAGTGTGGTGAGTCCGTGATACCACCAGTCATGAGCCTTGCCATCCAAGTACATAGTGGCAAACTTGATGGCCTCCATCTCCTTCATGGGGTTGAGATGTAAGTAAGTATCCAACTTTTGTACCCAAGACTGTGCTGTCATCTTGGTCGTACCGTCAAAGTATGGAATTTCTATCTTCCTTGCTCTACGTTCAAACTCAAAACTACCCCTGTGGTTTGTCCTAGGTTGATTTCTGAACCTGAGTTGGCAATAATGATCTAGGGACATCTGTCTTTGGATCTTCATATCCAAACTGTAGTATTCTTTGGTACTCCTTGCCATTTTCTCCACAAATTCTTCTATCTGTTCCTGTTTCCCTTGCTCATCTGTGAATGTGGGCATGTAGGGTCTAGGGTTAGCTTTGCTACCTGAATGTCGACCAAGCTAATCATCTGTGAACGTAGGTATGTATCATCTCTGATTGAACCTGCTACCCATCTGACCCTGGCCCGTGTCTCCGTCCATACATCCTTCAGATCTAACTACTTTCTCCAGATTGTATCTGGTCTCCTCATGGATTTCCCCGGATCCACCAACCTCCTTATTCCCATACATATCAGGGTTCTTCCCTTGATGGTTCACTTGCATCAGAAGTTTATTTAGCTTGGATTGATTCTTATTCATTATCTGCAGGTTCTTGTCAACCCTCTTCAAAGTTTCAGAGAGTTCGGCCTGTCCCCTTCTGCTGGTTTCATGGTACTCGCCCAAGTGTTGGACCAATGTGCTTTCCATGTAGTTGACGGATTGCTGGAACTTATCAAACTCGACTGCTATGAGAGCCAAGCCTAAAGGCTCATGGTCATCCCCTGACCCTTCCATTTCAGCCTTTGTTTCACTGCTCGATTTCTTCTTTCGACCCATAAAAATACTACTGTACCTCTGCATGCGCTGATCCCTCCACAGGTTTGGAGGATCGAAGCTTTGATACCACTGTAATGATCCCAAGCCAAATTCTGGCATGGAATCACTAACTACCACTGGTTTGTGAATGAGCCGGTGTTTATTGAGCTATTAAGTGCATACAAGATTCATTCAATACATGAAAATCATCATACATTCAAGATATAGAAGCACAAGCAAAGATCTGACCCTTTATTATAAGCAATGTAGGATCAATACAATAGATGGTCGATCTGGCATAAACCTCAGACGGCCGTACAAATAATAGATATGAGCTACTATAAAATGCTCCCGTCAATACAAAGAAGCCTCTAAAGGCTGAATAAGTAATGAATACCAGAATCAAGCAGATTTGAATGTCGAACCCTTCAACCAGAGAGTGCCACACTCCAAGTGGAGACAGAAGCCCTCAATAATTCGGCCCTGATGGAAGAATGCTCCAAACGAGCCCAAACTTAGTCAAGTAATAGATCAAGGTAGTGGGATCCTCCTCCTGAATTTTCAAGCCCAACGTACAAGGAAAACCTCTCCAAGTTTGAAATATTCTAAGAGAGTTGCGCCCTCCTGAATAGCTAAATCGAACCTTCCTCAATGGTATGGTGTGCCCTTGCTGGAAATTCCCCAATAATATGGTCCTGTTGTCTGTCGGGGCTCTATAACGAGATATGTTGAGAATAGAATGGTGTGGAGGAATATTTCATCCCCGAGACCAAGCTGTGGAACAAGGTGAGTGGATATTTGACCACTGAGTTGCTCACAAGGGTTTGTACAGCAAACCCCCAAATTGAATGCTTCAAGAGCACTAACAAGAAATATACCAAAAATCAGGATGAATGATAGGTGTGCCCCAGCCTCTTACTTATACTTTTTCCTTCTGATTCTCTGTTGAGTTAGGTTACTCCCATGGTTAATTTCTATTCTTCTGTTGAGTTATCTTTTACTCCCTTTATCCTTTTTCTTTCTCAAGTCAACTTAAAAATATAACCTTAGTCTAGTTGACCTTCCCCCTCAGTGTGAGACTATGACCTAGTGGGGGTGCCCAGGCCACTGAGTCTCCTCATCACCTCTCTAAGAGGTGGGGGACATTACATGCCTACCACCGAAGATATCAACTTTTTGACTGGCCTCTCAAGGAGAGGGGAACTAGTCAATTTCAAGATATTTCCATTGGGGCCACATAACATAGAGGAACTGATAGCCCTTCACTGTGAGGCTGGGACAAACCGTTTGAGCTCCCAAGTGCCCATAAGTAAGATTACTAACTTATTGTTGCAAGTGATATTATTGCTCATTGGGCAGATTACCGGTTCAACAGCCTTGCATCAGGCATCCCACGCACAGATGAACTGTGTTATCCAATGGTTGAATGCACAAATTTTTGACTGGAGTACCACACTATTAGAGTGTATGAAGAGGCAATTGACAGATTGTTGTCAGCAGACACAAAGGAACTTTGGGTTCGGGACTATTTTGTGTTCCTTTTCGAGAGAGTTCCGAGATTTAGTCCTCGGGTAGTGGTATGAGGACATCAGGCCTCTTTTCCTGCTGTATGTAGATGGGCAGTATTACTGCCATGACAGGGTGGTGGAAGGACCAATGAGTCCTTCGATGATGACTTTTTTGCATGGATTTCACGACAGATCCCTGTGATCGAGGATTACCCATATGCAGGGATAGACTTTTCGAGAGATCCTGAGATACCCGTGCCTCCCGGTGAGGAGCGAGGGGAGATGGGTAAGTCTCCACCTTTGTAGTTTTTTTGTTGTATATGTGATTTTTATGTCATTTTTGTTATATATATCATTTTTTTTATATGCCAGAGTATTTGACGGATATACATTTGTTGCATGCAGATGTAGGACCCGTGCGACCTACTGATTATGCAAGGAACAAGCGTCGTCCTCGACCAGGGGCCGCAGCTGCCGCTGCCGGGGAACCAGCAGTAGCAGGAGACCTCCAACCGGGGAGGCTGAGAGAGTACTCAGACAAGTTGAGTGGAACTTTACTGCACTCACTCGCACAGTCCTGATGGCAGAGATTGAGGACCTGCCACCATCCATGCAGCTTGATGTAGTGGGGGCACCTCGGATGTGGGTCCGATTGTTTAGGCGTTTAGCCCATGTTGTGGACTAGTATAATAGGGCCCATAGGCCCTGAACCTATTTAGACATTTTACGTGCCATGAGCACTACTTGTATATATTTTTTGAGGGCATAAGCCCCGTGACTCGTTATTGGTCCTATTTTTGAGGTGCTTGCGTCCATCTATGTACTCTGGTTACTTTTATGATATTATATATGTTTTTTTGGTCTTTTGTGTCTTATGGATCACGTGTGCAAAAATGTATTTACATGGTTATGTCAATGTTCTTTAATATGTGTGCAAGATGCCAATCTAAAATTTGATTAGCTAGAGTATCTGTAATTTGGTTTAATCTCCTAGGAACATGAAAATATGTAATATAATCAAAGTTTCGTTCTAAGAGACGTACCCCAAGGAATCGCCGGTGTAAAGTTGGATCATGATCCTGGTATACTCTGTTTATTTGAGACACAACCAATTGAGCGTCGAGATAGACCTGGAGATGAGAGATACCCAACGACAAAGCATCACGAAGCAACTCAATAACTGCACTGTACTTGGTGACATTATTTGTGGTGTCACCTAAGCATATACCTCCAGAGGATAACAACTGGCCCTGAGGTGTAAAGATTACCCAAGATGCAGAGGCAAGCCTCCGAGTGTGCCGACTAGCACCATCTGCATACCCAACGAACACCTCAGAATCACTTGAGATTTGACATATTGACGAAAGATAACATCAATGAAACGTCCATAACATTTAAAAGAAGCAAAAAAGTAATAGTACAAAGACTATACATATGTTTACAAAAAGTTACCCACAGTGACCTACCTATGAGTAATACTTCTTGAGGTAGAGCCCATTTCTAGGCTCCGCCAAAGCATTCCCTTCGAAATCAACCAGACAATAGGTGCCCTTTTTTAATACCTCTTTTATGATGAAAGGCTCAAACCAAATGGGTTTGAATTTGCCTTCCCCCAGGGGGTCCTTATCTTGGTCATAAACCAGGACAAGGTCGCCTTCAGAGAAAATCTGAGGACAAACAAACCTATCATATTGACACTTGACCTTATGTTTGTGAGCCTCATTGTCCAAGGCCGCATCACGACGCTGTTCATTGAGATGCTCAAGGTATACTAATCGTTCTTTGAGTGGAGAAGTGTCGGGCAATAATTGTACTACCAATTTTAGAGACAAGATCTGACATTCGATGGGAAAGACTGCCTCCAGCCTGTAAACGAGTTGAAAAGGTGAGAAACCAGTTGTAGTCTTAATAAATGTTCGATAAGCCCATAATGTCGAGTATAACATCAAATGCCAATTTGACTTGGCTGAGTTGATAGTTCGCTGTAGGATAGTCTTAAGAGTTTTGTTTATAGCTTCCACCTGCCCATTAGCCTGGGGGTAGTAGGGTGATGAATGTTCTTTCCATAACCCAAGCTTTGATGTTAATTCAGTCATCATTTGATTCTGAAAGTGACTTCCATGGTTAGTGACAATCTCCCTCGGGACACCGAACCTTGCTATGATCTGGTTGAATAAAAAGAGAGCTACAGTCTCTCCATCATCTTTAAATGTTGGCATAGCTTCGACCCACTTTGTGAAGTAGTCTACAACTATGATAATATAGCGGTGCCCCCTTGCTGAAGGGGGGTGGAAAGTAGTGTAATCAATCCCCCACTTGGTGAAGGGTCCAACTGTGATGACGGGAAATATGGGAGCAAGATTTGCCCTCATCTTCTAAGAGAAGATTTGGCATGGATGGCACTTCTTGACCGATTCTATACAATCTTTGATAAGTGTCGGCTAGAAGTAACCTGCTCGTAGAATATTTTGGGCTGTCGCCAACCCAGAAAAATGACCGCCACAAGCTTCGGTATGGCAATCGTTAAGCATGATAACTGCCTCCTCATGAGTGAGACATCGGTGTAGGATGTAGTCTACACCTCACCAATACAACGTATCATCGAGTATGAGATAATTCTTAGCCTGGTGGCATATACGTTGATGCTCATCAAGAGAAGCAGAAGTGGGGCACTTCAAAGTCTGGAGATAGATAAGTATATCTTCGTACCAGGGATCCGAAGATGTGAGAAAAAACATATCTCCCCGGATAGGCAATTCTTCAAGCACAACGTCACCTGACTCAACCGGAAGTTCCAAAATAAGCTCTGTGAAGACCAATGACTTTTTGGACTTCGCTGAAATGAAGTCTAAGTCAAACTCCTGGAGGATGACCATCCATCTACTAATTTTTTTTCCTATTACCCGTCGTGTCAACAGGTACTGAAATGGATTCACGACAGCAAGACGATGGTCTTGTGAAATAGAACATAATGACGGAACCGTTGAATAGCATGAACTGCTGCCAATGCAAGTTTTTCTATATGAGAATAATTGAGTTCTGGTCCTACGAGGCCTCAGATCTAGTAATATATCACGTATTTTGAGAATAAGTCATCTTCCTGAACTCAAACCATACCAATGGTTGACTCTGCGACAGCCAGATATAATAAAAAATCTTTGTTATAGTTAGGTGGTCGTAGAAGAGAGGCAGTTGTGAGGGCATGTTTTAATGCATTGAAAGAGCATTGAGCGGCATCGTCCCAGTAAAAGGGGATGTCTTTCTTCAGTAAACACATAAATCCCTTGGTGATCTCGGCATAGTTAGCAATGAAGAGTCGTAAAAAGTTCGCTTTGCCTTGTAGACTCTGAAGTTGAAGGATTGTGTGTGTGGGAGGCAACTAGATTATTGCCTCCACCTTGAGAGGATTGACCATGATCCCTATTGTGGATACAATGAAGCCCTACAAACATCCTGACATTACACAGAAGCTGCACTTGTTTGGATTCAAGCGAATCCGAAAGTAGCAACAACGTTCGAAGATAAGTCTAAGGTGTATGGGATGATCCGTTCACGATGCTAAATCATCTAGATAGGCCTCGACTATATACTTGAGGTCATGGAAATAAAAAGACATGGCCCACTGAAAGGTTGCTCCAACATTTTTAAGACCAAAAGGCATCTTACGATATGCGAATGTACCCGAAGGACAAATGAATGTTGTTTTGTGTTCATCTTCGGGTTTGATTTGGATTTGATTATAGCCCGAAAAATCGTCCATGAAAGAAAAGGCTTCGCAACCAACACATTCATCAATGATCTGGTCGATGAATGGTGTTGGAAAATTATCTTTGGGACATGCCTTGTTCAAATCACGAAAGTCGGTACATACACAAATCGTGCCTTGTTTTTTATTGGCAGGCACATGATTTGACACCCATTGGGTCAAATGGATAGGATAGATAAAACCTTCCTTTAGCAATTTCTCAACCTCAATCTTGATGGCTGCTAATTTCTTAGGATTAAATAGACGAATCTTCTGTTGAACAGGCTTGGCATCAGGATAAGTTGTGATTTCATGTTCAACTATTTTTGGATCGATACCTGGAATTTCCTCATAAGACCAGGCAAACACGTCGCAGAATTATTTGAAAAGATCTGTGTAGATTTGAATCTCTTCGGGGGAGAAATCCACTCTGACGAAGACATTCTCCATGACGCCAGGGTTTCGGGAGATATTGATCGGTATAGTTTCAACGATAGTTTCCATATTGCCTTCAGCATAAATTTCATGTGTAGCTAAGAGATTAATAGGGCACGACTGATCTCCTGTCATGGTCACGATGAATTCTCCTGCTTCGATTTGGCTTAAATATGGAAGAAAATATGATCTGTGATGAAGATATTCCCAAGGTTTGTCAGAACTAGTCATTTCTTCGATTACTGCTTCGTCAAATGGTAAGACGAAGTTTAACAAATCAGTGTTAGCGAGAGAACCCTGAGCCCAAATAGGCTCTAGAAGTGGATCTAACTCTTGTGCAGGAGTCGAATTAGTGTTAACTGAAGCTTGCTGAACTAAAGTGTACGATACTTCAGCTGTAGACAAGGGCATGGACATGCTCGAGTGCCCTGTCTCATCCATCGTGGCCGATGGGGAAGGAAGTATCCAGGGATCCTCGAAGTAAGTCGTGCGAAACGACGAAACTTGAAAAATCTCAACCTTATGGTGATTGGATATAAATTTGATGTCGCTGTGAGGGGGCAGGTAATCAAAGGTACCCATCAAGGAAGGGCACAAACCAACTCCTACGTTAATGACACCTAGTTGAGGATTATCAATCATCGGGACCGTGTATGCCCCCAAAGTAGGGTCAGGTCTGGAGAAAGACAATTGATCGATGGTCACTATCCAACCCTCATGTGGAAACAACAAGACCCGAAAAACTGTAGCAACCACAACTTGCATAACATAAGTCCAACTCCATCCTAACAAGAGGTTATAGTCGAGGGGAGAATTGAATACCTCTACTTTGACACAGACAGTCTTCCCTCCTAACTGCACGGGGAAAGAAGGAACGATGCCATGTGGTCGGAATGAACGATTGTCGAAAGCAGTGAGAAGAGTAGGTGATGGAGACAAAACAGGCTGGCCAATGGCCTTCCAACATGCCAACGACATAATGCATGTCGAGGCGCCCTCATCAACCACCGTGAGGAAGATATTTCAAGTAAAAGTTTTCGTGGGATAAGCCACTACTGTTTGAAATGCTACGTGGTAAGGCAGACGAGGTTTTAAGTCGGTTTTATCCAACATGATGGTACCCAGATTACAAGTCTTGGTAGAGCCTAAAGTGGTTAACAAGGCTTTCCTCTAGGAAGGGTAGCTTTGGAGGACCTCCAAAGCAGACATCGCACAAGGGGTTTGTGATAAATCCACCACCATAGAGTAGTTTTGGGCAGCCCTTGCGTTTGGGTTATGGGAAGCTTTTTTAAATGCACCTTTTGGAATGTGTGTCATTGTTTCTCCCAACATCTTCTCAATCTGTAGAGGAAGATATGGGAGGTCAGCTTCTTTACCCTTCTGAGAAGCGCTTAGTTTACTATAGTCGTGTTTTCTAGTCGATATAAAAGCATCACCCCTAACCATATATACATTCGAGGATGCGGGGTTGTTCGGAGGCGGATAGGGTTCTTGGCTTCCCCCTTCTGTGCTTGCAGAGGCTTGAGTTAGATTTTTCCCATGTTGAAATGGATTAGTCAACACCACCTGTTGTTGCTACGTGACAAATTTTTGGGCCTTTGCAAGTCGAGGACATAGATGGGTTGGGTGGTCTTCCACACACAAGTTGCATGGATACCTCACCTTCCGTTTTTCAGTGTCCCCCCCCCCAGCATTATCGATGGGTTTTTTATCCCCCTTACCCTTCTTTCATTATTTTTTCTTCCCTTCAAGCTGCTGGGTGGCCTTTGGGTTAGTCGACTGCACTGTGTGTACCTTCGATGTTTTTGTAGGGGGAGAAGCCAAATAAGTACTTTGGCTGGCCGCTGTGTGTTGTATAGATAACTGCTGCAACTGCTTCATCAATTTCTCAATGGGCTTTCTTTGTGCTAAACCAACAATACCATCGGCAAGTGGTCCAACTCTCTGTCTAGTTTTATCCAGTATTGAACGTGGCGCATCTAGAAAGATGTTGTATAATAAACCATATAGAGAATAGATGAGCTCAAACTGTTGAGCCCTCATGATGACGTCTTCTTCGAAGAAAAATCCTGATGTCACAACGTCTTTGGATAACTGCGGGACCAAAGACTTAAGGAACCACTCAAGAAGGAATGCTGGTGGGACTGGTACTTTGATTAAACTCTTCCGGCGTCTCCATTCTCGGATGTGATCAGAGATATGGTCCGTTGTTGTCTGTTCAAAATTGGCAAGTAGTTTTTTGCCAGCGTCGTATCTCACAGGTAACTGGAAATGGTTCAGGAAAGCCATCGCCAGTTCGCCAAAAGAAGAGTATCTTGAGCGATCGAGATCAATGTACCATTTCACGACACTCCCAATAAGAGTACGTTGAAACAATCGCAACTGTACGGAGTCATCTTTCAATGAGTTAGATGAGCACCAAAGATGAAAGGTAGTCACATGATCTCCTGGATCTTCATTAGGCTTGGCTTCAAACTTTGGAATGTCCGAAGGCAACTTCGTCGGCATAGGAGGCCAATGCGGATTGTGACAAATAGGGTCATTCAACAACCTTGTCAAATCTGGCAAGTTCAAAGTCGCTAGGAAGGGAAGTTTGGGTTGTTGGTGATAACCTGGGAAAAAGGGGCCTGGAGTTTGATTGGCACCAGGTTACCAGGAAAAGTTTGGTTGCTGGCCCGAATTCTGGTAGAAACCATGGCCCTGTCTAGTGTAAGGATTTTGCATATGTGGAGACATCATTGGCTGATTTCCCAAATAGGACATAGATGGTTGGGCATGCATTATATTTGAAGGACTCTGGGAAGGATTGCCCCATGGTGGTCCCGAGGGGATGGGCATAGTAGTTTGTCTGGGGTTTCATTGATTGTGGAAATAATTACCCCAGATTGGCATTCTGGATGAGAGAATGAATCCCTACCCTGAATTCCAAGGTCCTGCTGCGGAAGGAGTTCCTATGCTTGCCCCCTGTGTAGGAATAATACCCTGCACAATAGTAGATTGTCCAAAAATGGGGTTTCCCCCAGTCAGAAAAGCGACTGATGAGAAGGTATTGTTACCAAACGTTTCGTTCAAAGAAAATGGTGTCGAACCTACCAGCATACTATGCGAAGGTGGTCCTTGACTCCCCGCTCCAAATAAACTATTGTGTGTAGGTTTCCCGGTGGATTGCTGATGCGAGCCACCGAGTGAAGGGGACGAAGGAGGGATATGACCTCCTCCATAAGGGAAAGCGTTAAAAGGAGTAGGAGTGCCCCCCATGTGACCTTGCAGAGGAGCGCTAGAGCTCCCTGCCCCCAGACCCAAAGTCTATAAAGTGGAGTAAGAAAGTACAAGACTTGTACCCGAACTAGGCATCCAGTATGAGAACGGAGGGCCTGTCACACTTGGTGTGAAAGGGGTTGTGGCCGCCGCCAAAGACGGTATCGGACCACTGTGCGAAGTAGTTGCGGTCGAGACCATGGTGGCTCAGACCGATGATGATGGGTTAGGAGATGAAAGATCTCCTGTGGTGACAACCGTGGTGGAAATTGAAGAATTCCCAAAAGGGGTAACGACTTTTGTTTCCATTTCAGTGTGCAACACTGTCTGGTGCTCGTAAAATTGAATTGGTACGATGAAAGGTGCCAAGAAATTAGTGGTTGGGGTTTCAACCAGGCCAAGAGCGGTTTCTTCAAGGTCCAAACCGGTCGATTCCTCCAGGGTTTGGTCGGGCACAATGGCTTGTAACCCGGTCGCCTCAAAAGACCCTTGTTGGTCTAGCTTTCACCTTAATGGTGGCGTGGGTGGCTCCAGTGTAACTGGTGATAGGCCAAGAAGCCTTCGTGACCGGCGGAGCTCAGGATCCTCCACTGTGTGAGAAGATCCAAGACACTTTAAGGTAGTCTAAACGTTCAAAAGTAACACACACTAAAAAATAATCCCTAGAAGATAAGATAGGCAAACACTAAATTAATTGGAAGAACAGTTACAACAACCAACACTAGAGAAACTTACCGGTGCAAGTGCAACTCGAACACGAAAGCACCCCCTAGATATACTCTGCAAAGCGTGACCCGATGTCTATCCTAGGTACCGCGGTATACCCCTGCAGTCACCTGTGTATGTCCCTAAAAAAGATTGGCAACTAGGTTGCCAGCACGCAAACAATCACCAGGCGGGTACAGTCAAAAGTCGGGTAGACCAAAATGAGCAGGGTATCGAGAGAAAATGGTCCAAAAGACAACTGAGGACCTCGAATGTATTTGAGACCCATGAAGCCCCATGGAAAATGCAAATGATGAAATCCCAAAACAATCCCTCTATATGTGTTCTCCACTACGATTGGTCCAGCTTTGGAGGAGTTATCTCTGCTACCTTTCCGCACGTGACCTTGTGTTTATCCCCTGTGTTAGAGGGGGGTACCAGATAACTTTCACGACACTGGACTTAGAGACTCCGTAACTCAGACTCCAATGTTTGATTTTAAATGGCCTTGAAGAGTTTCCTCTCCAACCTAATCCAAGGCCCTAATCCTGAACTAGTTGGTGAACCCTACAAACATAAAAGTCTAGTAGATTTTAAATTTAGCATTAATTTTATGGCTTTATCTTACGTCAAGGGGTATGAAAGTGAAATTGATGATGTGTAAAAGACGAAAGCAAAAAATCAATAAAAAATATGGAAACAAAACTTTTACTTAATGCAAAATTTCAACAACTTTTCAAAATAAATATTTTTTATTTTTCTAAGATTTTGGACAACAAACTCAAAAGAAATTTCACTTGACTACAAGCTACTTATGATCTAAGTACAGTGCAAAAACTTATGAAATAAATGACTTTTCCCTGGCTAATAATGCAGAAACACACTCTTCAACCAAATAAGAAAATGAAAAGAGATTTTTTTTCATTTAAATGCTTGATAAAGCAAAAAGGAAAAATACCAACAAGCAAAAACCAAGAGAAACAATTCTGGCCTAATCGCAGATCACAAAGAATCAGGTAAAAAATCACACACTAGCAATTTAAAAAAAAATGACTCCCACACTTGTCTAAAAACCTTCAAAATTTTTTTATTTTTATGACAACTTTTTTTTTTTTAAATGAGAAAAAGCAAGCTAAGGGTAAGATTAATCCTAAGCTACTAACTGTTCAAACAGAGATTAAAACACATGAGAGGAATAATTCTTATCAAGGGAAAGGATGACTACCTTACCCTCAACAAAAAGTATCCTGTACAAGCACACAACTGTTAATCTAACAGAATGCGTGTGAACGCGCACTGGATAGATACAGAGGGCATGTACACATGGGATGACCTTGTACAAGCCGTGTGTATATATAAACTTTGAGAAAAAATGAAAACAGACAGACCAAACCAGGAAGAGACCACTGATATCGATAACCAAGATCCCTTGAAAGGCTTGGACACTCTTTTTAACAGAAAAACAAATAATGTAAGGAAAAATGATAAAGAATAAACAATCTAAGATAGGAATGCAAACAACTAAGACTCAGACATAATTCCAAAAAACGCCCTGAGAATGTGTGATTCTGACATGGAAGAGGCTGACTGCCCCCGAAGTTCTCTGAACTCTACACGCTACTGCTACTTCTTCAGCTAACGTTCGCACGCAGGCTGTAAGAGAGTAGGGTCCGGGTACATGTGTGTAGACCTTATGCAGGCCACGTGTACCTCTGTGGGTCCCAACAAACACAGTCAAGAAAATCAGAGAAAGCTGGTATGGAAAACCAGACTCTCTGCTAGCTCAGACCTTATAGAAACTAAAAGAAAAAACAGGCAAGAAAAACTAGTCTTTAAAACTACCAAAAAACTAAATAAAATTCCAAGAATCCTAGAGAGTCTCCCCAGTATGGTCGCCAATTCTGTTGTGAGGGAAATCTCCCTATGGACTAGCAAATAGAGTTCATAATTTTCATGCAGATATGACCAAATAAAAACTACTTTCTATCTTCATCCCTAGATTTAAATCCCCTTTTATTAGTAAATGCATGGAAATATCAACCTACCTTGTTCCCGACGTTTGATGTTGATCCTCAGTTGTACTTGACTACTTGTTCGCAATACTCCTTCGAAAGCTGACCTGCATACAAGACAAGAAACAACTACGCATGCATCCTACTTATATACTAACGGGTTAGAAATCCAAACATATACTAATCAAACTATAAAAAGTTCATGAATTGGGACGGGAAAAGCATTTTCTTTATTACTTTGAATGAGTCAACTTACAAAAGTTGAGACTGACCACCACTCCGCAAACTTGATCCTGGGCTCCTCTTTGAATATCCTCCAACCACTTTGCTTTGTATCTCCTTTGGCACAAGGAAAGGCTAAAGGGTTGGGACAATGGGAAACGCAAATGGGTAGAGTTTCTTTGCTATATTTTTCCTCCTTCCAAATGGGACCCCTACGCCTTCTTTTATAGGCTAGAAGGAACTAGGTATTTGGACGAACCCTTGACCATGCATGGCCGGGAGTTTCAGTTAACTCACCCATAGCTTTTGTGTTCCGTCGGCATCTTTCCTTTTTTTGTGCTTTTGTCGGTCCATGCAGGCTATTTTGGGTCAGCCAGCGTGTAGTAATGGAGTAGGGCGCATGGGCCTTTATAAAAGAGGATTTTCAAAGAGTTGTTCAACAGTGCTTTGGAAAAGAAGGGATATGAGATGGCCTGATGCCAGGTAAGCATGTGTGGTGCAATTTAGGGTTATAACAGGGAGCCCAGCCTATATGAGAGGTTTCACACACAAAGGGGGGGGGTGCACAACCAAAGTTGACCCCATACTACCTGAGACAGTCAACACCGGTTGCTACATCATTTCTATCAAATTTATGAGGTCCTACTACAAGGGAGAATGCACAGTGGATTCTTTGTCAGTTGTTATTGGATAAATCGGTGAATGCGGACATAAACTAATATCCCTAGATCCACCTGGATCTAGAACAAAACAAGACATGACATGACACTTTCCCTAAGATTTAATCATTGAGTTTACTATCAAACAAGAGATGAATGACATACCTTTGAATATCGCTTCCTTATATCTCTATTGTTCCTGCTCCGCTTCGGTGCTCTTGTGATATTGGATCTGCAATGAAACACAAACCAACCAAAGTGAAAGCAATAATAGTATATTCAATGAAAAATTACACATGTGATCAAGGATTCAGGTAATAAAATGAGAATGATTTTATGGGAAATAAACATGCCACTGTATTATATTAAGTAAAAGTGGAAGATACAACCAAACAACCTTGATGTTGCAACGTTCCCTTTCGGTGGCCCTTTGCTCCAACACACACACTTGATCCAAACTTGCATGAATAATATCCACAATAACTTGATGGACAGATAAATACCTCAAGCATCAATAAAGATAGAATCCTTCACACAATTCTCATCGTATTCCTTCATTAATTCCTTTCTTGATCTTTCTTTCTCTTGCTTAACCTTTTCCATGAAAAATCCATCATTGTATAGGAGAAAGAGAGATTGTTAAAGAGATTAGGATGATCCCACCAAATCAGAGAAGTGAGTAGGATTCCAACCATACAGATGCCACCTCATATTCTAGAAGATCCCTTCTAGAAATTTCATGAACTTCATCCATTTTCTCATTTTTCCAATGCCGCCACACACTGGCTATAGTGCAGCATGCCGAAATTTCGCAAGAAAATTCATTACAACCTGCGGAAATCAAGCATTTATACACTGTACCTTATGGCTAGCCTGCGATAGCCTTCTAAAAACAAGTTTTGTAGAAGAGGGATCTAGTCACTTTTCTCATGAAGAAAGGTTCTTTTGGAAGCATGAACACATGATGTAGAAACATCACCAGGGTGACCAAAATAATGTGTAATAGAATTCCCCCCAAAGTATGAGGCCGTAACTCATGACAGCCAAAATACTTTGTAGAATACGTGTGTGTGTCGGAAACAAGGAACACAGCAATCGAAAACCTGCAAACAACCAACATCTGCGCAATATTATACCATGTATGAGGTAGGAATTCCCATGCTCAAACTACAAGTGATATAAATCATAAATGTCAGTCATGGAAACCAATCATACACTATGGATCCATGTCAGCAAGATTCTACATAACCACCAGAAATACACAGTGGATTTATGCTCGTAGAAAAATGCAAATTTGGACATAGCCACGAGTCATACAAAGTGGATCTATTTGTCAATACAAATCATAAATACTTCGTCGCAACCTGGATCGAAACAATGAGATCAAGGGTCTTCAATCCCATCATCTGTAAGTACAAATCTAACCATGCAATTACAGGTGCTGAAGTCAAACATGGTAGAAACCACTTGATTACTGGCCATTGATGAAAACCATTAACAAGTGTGAGGGAAATCACCATTGATGTCAATGACTCCCAAGGTACCTTAATACAATCCAACGAATGCAAATAAATGAGTTGAATTCGAGCACTCGATAGAATATCTCAATCAAGGGTCAATGAAGTGAACCCACTATCGAAAGCAAAGAAACTTGCCATTGAGGCATGCAGGTTCTAAGGTACTAATTGATTTCTAAGTCTTGTTCTTGGATAATGAGTTGAGTTCGACAGGAAAAGACTCATCATAGGAGGGCCTTGATGTATCCCCCATCAATGAAATGACATGAGTAACAGATTTAAGGTAGATCAAAGTGTGAAGATGATTTGAGACTGACAAAGGGAAGGTCGACATGGTAGGAATTGATAACTGCGGATGGATGACTCGATAGAAGGCTTGTGTAAGGTTGGAATTCTCTTGAACATATGAATGACACTACAATGGTCTTGGAAACATTGACTCAAAGAGGACCCAAGGTATGAACTTGTAGAAGGTCAAACAAGAGACAAATGAATTTCCCAACCTGAATTCAATGACGAAGGGGGTGTCATGTTCAAGAGCCACTATTACTGCCACTAACACAAATATAGAGACACAATTCTTTCCCAAAATTTTCCCCACCATTTCTGGCGAGTACCTCTTTATTTTTATGCAATCTTGAGGAGGATAACATATGCCTGCTGATGTAATCTCATCCTTCGGACGAGTCCCTCGGAGTATGTTTAACAAACCCTAAGAAGGAGTGGTTTAGTTCCATATAGGTCTTTCGATGTTTATTTAACGAGTCCAAAGAGAGAAAACTCAGGAGTTTTTCATATTTAGAGAGTCTAAAAAACACTTAAAGAGGACTGTCTCAATTCCTTTTTCGTAAATTAGTTTAATGAGACCAAAAAAGTTATAAACTATCGCCCATCAAACATTTTCTTCAAATACGTTTACGAGCGTGAAAAGAACAAGGTCGCTCGACAATCTTTTCATTTTTATGGAGAGTGAAAAGAGCTTAAAGGATACTCCATAGGTTTCTCTTTTCATGTTACCATGATGAGTACGAAAAAACAACAAAAGTATACTCAGTTCTGTTCTCATTGATTTGCGAGTACGAGAACGAACAAAGACTGAGCTCGAGGTTTTTCCTGAAAAACCTAAAAATTATTTGTACAAGCGAAAAACATAAAAGATAAACCAAAAACGTATCTGTGTTCCATCGTTTAGGCTATTAGATTCTTCACCTATGAAAAATCAAAACACTTACAATGTCATTAGAACTTTAGGTTTTAATTAAAATGAATAAAATAATATAAAATATCAATGAAAAAAATAAAAAGTGAATAAATATAGATGAAAACTCTTTTTTACCATTTCAATGTCATTTTACCCAAAACTTGTCCAAAAAACCCTATTCCACCTCAAACTTCCACTACGGACTGCGGGAGGCATGGGAAAGCATTCGACGAATGACTTCTGCTAAAAAGGTAATCTTCTTGTCCTCTTCATTTTGCATGGATCAATTTCTATTTCCACTGGTTAAAAATGGTTTTTGAGTGGGATTTCGTGAGGGTAGGTGCGCCTGGGGATCACCGTAGGTGGATTATATCGAGCCTTGTGGAAACCATAGGTTTCCGCAGGCATCCCTATGGCTGACCTGTGGAAATTCCACGCTGTGTAAAAATCTCACTTGCGCCGAGTGCAACTCAAAAATTTCTCATTTATATTTGGCCAATAAAAATTTCCAATAAAGTAAAAAGAAGATACTGACCTTCTCCTTATGGATCCAATGCAAGTTTTGACTATCAAAATGTTGGAGTAGAGGGAGAGAGAACATGAGGACGATGATCATTTCGTTGGGAATGACCCGGGCACAGTTAATTCCCTCCGACAGTGTGGGTTGCTGAAGTTCTTGAAGGTCCAGGGCATGAGGGCCCAATTGAGTTTACTTGAGTATTTAGTCCACGTGTGGGACATGGATTAGTAGGTGTTCCATGTGGGATCCCACATACTCTCTTTAGATATCGAGGATATTTATTTTTTGACGGGATTATCTCGTCCTGGATCTCATGTGACCTTGACAGGTAATAGAGGTGGAGGCTTACCAATGAGTGAGTATGTTCGTCGGTATTGTGAATGAGGGGCTGAGATACAGAAAGGCAAGGTTACCATTACGGATGTCTGAGATTTACCCCTTCAGACTATCCTTTTCATTATATCACGGATGACAGGGAATGCATCTCCTCATATGGATCTCCAAAGTTACTTCCAGTATGCAGTGGAGTGCATGGAGCCTCGATTATTTAACTAGTGTGACGGGGTTCTTCAAAGTATGAATAAACAATTGAAAAAGTGCAAGAAAGGTGCCCTGAAATAGTTTAGGTACAGATCCATTTTAGTGTCCTTCTTCCTTGAGAGGGTTCCACACTTGCACTTACTAGTAGAGTGGGGCATACCGGTCCCACAAGATCCAAGAATGAAGAGGTGGTGTGACCTCATGGCTCAACATGTGACCGACCACATCGTTAAATATAATGATGTGTTCTTTGATTGGTTGAGACCTCAGGTACTGATGGTAGATGATTATGCGTATGTCAGTTTATAATTTAGAGGTGACACAGACTTGGTTCTGCTTGAAGGTTCTCAATGGGGGAACTTAGGTAAGAAGCTCATTTTGTTTTTATAATGTTTTTGTGAATTTTGAAATATGAAATGTTTTTTTTTATGTTTTTTAATCGACAACTAATCAAGAACTCTTTGAAAACACAGGTGTAGGACCGCACTGACCTCCAAGTACATCTCCCATCCATAGACGAGGGGAGGCAGTCGAGGCAGTAGGGTTGTCTACCGCTGATTATGAGGAGATCAAGAAGAGCCTTGAGGGGTTGACAACAGATGCCCCAGATATCTCTATCGACAAGATCCTGAGATGTTACCAATGCCATATCGTGGGTGTATCTAGTTCTCTTAGTCAATTTCTCCGTAGGGTATCACAGGCAGTTGTGTGTTATTGTGAGAAACATCCTTCATGCTATTTTGTATATGAATCCATGTGCTTCACATTTTTAATATTTTGTTCTTCGGACAAAAAAACAATTTTTGTAAAAATTTTTATCGTTATATATACATGAGGCTTCTACCGGCTTACTTGCTTTATGTACAAAATGTGATTCTATTTATAAATGTCTCAAATTTCTGTCTAACACATAATTATCTAATGCATTTTTTAATGTATTTAGACATCTAGAAATGTGTTGATATTCAATGTAATCAAAATGGCATTCCAAGAGGCGAATTCATAAATATACCCTTAATAAAGTAGATCTTAGGATAGAATATACATTACTCAACTGTAGTACTACTAACTGCGAATAAATTCATACAACAAGATGATGGATTCCAAGTCAAACAACGTCGTTAAATAATTCGATGACTGGATTGTACTCTGCAATATTGTTAGTTGCACGACTGAGGCAAACACCGTGTAGACTGATTAATTCATTCGCGGGTGTGTATATTTCCCAAGCAATAGATGCTAGGTTTTGAAGACACCGACATTTGGAAACCAAGCACAACGCAAGGTAAGAAGTTGGGGGTTGAAACCAAATAACAAAAAAGCACACGAAAAGTAGCACAAAAGAGTATGATACAATAAAAATACAAGCACTCATGCAAAAACAATATAAGCATAGTACTTCTACAAGTAAATCCCATTTCTGGGTTCACTCAAAGGAATGCCATCATAATCCACTAACTCATAAGCTCCCTTCTCCAACACTCATTTGACAATTTAAGGGCCTTGCCACATAGCCTCGAATTTTTCGGCCCCTAGTAAATCACGATCTTTTTCGTAGAGGAGAACTAGATTGCCTTCAAAGAAAACACGTGACTTGACATTCTTGTCATATTGGGCTTTGACACGCTTTTTCTGAGCTTCAATAACCAGGGTGGCATCATGACGGGTTTCATCTAATTGCATCAGGTACAATAGACGTTCCTCTTCAACATAGGTGTTGAGGAGAAGTTCAACAACTAGCTTCAAAGATGGTATATCACATTCAATCAGCAGGACAACTTCGATACCATACACTAATTGGAAAGGCGTAAATCTCGTGGAAAACTTCACGGATGTTCGATAGGCCCATAATGTTGAAAACAACATCGTGTGCCAACATGTCTTGTGAATTTCTATTATCCGTCGAAGCATGGTAATAAGAAATTTGTTTATCGCTTCAACCTAGCCATTGACCTATGGATAATAGGGGGTTGAGTTTTCATGTCGAAGACCCAACTTTTTAGTAAGCTCAGACATCATGAAATTTTGAAAATGGCTACCATGATCAGTAACGATGGCTTGCGGGATTCCAAATTGAGTGATGATATGATTGAATATGAACAATGTTGCAGTTTGCCTGGTGTTATCAAATGTAGGCATCACCTAGGCCGATTTAGTGAAGTAATCGACAACTACGATGATGTATCCATGCCCCCTAGCTGAGTGAGGGTTACATGTCATGAAGTCAATGCTCCATTTTGTGAAGGGACCAACGAAAACTACATGGTGTAAAGGAGCAGGATGAGATGTTATCTTGTTATTATACGTTTGACAAGCATGGAATTTTTGGACGAAAGTAATACAGTATTTAAACAAAGAAGGCCAGAAGTACCCTGCTCATAACATCTTTTGGGCAGTGGCATACCCAGACATATGACCACCACATGCTCCAGAGTGGCAGTCATTCAAAGATTTCTTAGCCTCATTGTAGGTGAGACATCGTCGAAAAATTGAGTCAACACCACAATGATAAAGAGTGTCACTGAGAATTATGTATTGATGATCTTGATACTGTATACGACGATGGTCTATACTAGAAAGGTCAGGTCGAAAAGTTTGAGTCTGGAGATAAATGATAATATATCCATACCAAACGTCATCATAACTGATCAGAAAAAGGGATTCATCAGGTAAGGAATCCTCCACCACATTTGCTGTATCACTGTAGGGAAGGTCACATATCAATTCGGCAAATACCAAAGATTTCTTAGACTTAGCAAGTTCAAACTCTAATTCTAACTCCTGGAGAATCACTATCCATTTGGAGTACTTTCCCCCTAGCAATTGGCACGTAAGGATATGCTGCATAGGGTTTCAATCAGAAATGAAAGTGGTCTTACGTAATAAGATATAATGACGAAAAAGTTGGACAACTTGAACAACTTCCAAGGCCAGTTTCTCCACATGTAGGTATTTGGCTTCGGTAGTCATGAGACTTCGAATCAAATAATAAATTACATGTTCGTCGTGTGAATCATCTTCTTGGACTAAAACCATGGCAATGGTAGAGTCTGAAGCGGCGAGGTAAAGGAAATAGTCTCGACTATAATCAGGTGGGAAAAGCAGTGGTGTATGGGTTAAGGAAAGTTTTAAAGCTTCAAAGGATTTATTGGCGGTGTCATCCCATACAAACTTGTAACCTTTCTTCAATAGTCGAGTAAAACCCTGTGTTAACTCGACGTAATTTGGAATGAATCGATGCAAAACGTTTTCCTTCCCTTGCAAAATTTGAAGCCATCATAGTGTGGAAGGAGGAGGTAGATTAAGGATAGCCTCAACCTTCAAAGGGTATACCCTAATTCCATGAAGTGACACAATAAAACCTAGAAGTCGGCCATAATCCACACAAAAAACACATTTTTGTGGGTTCAAACATATACGATAGTAATGACAACAAAGGAAAATGGCTTGGAGATGGTCCAAGTGATCCTGGCGATGCATGGAATGCACTGGTAGATCATCGAGATACGACTGTACAATGTGCTTGATATCATGAAAATCATAAGACATGGCGCATTGAAAAGTCGCACCAACGTTCTTCAAACCAAAAGATAGTTTTCGGTAGGCAAATGTACCCCAAGGGAAAATGAAAGTAGTCTTGTGTTGATCCGTGGGAAAAATATTAATCTTATTATAGTCGGAGAAACCGTCCATTAAGGAGAATATTTCTCTCTCGGCACAATCTTTGATGATCTGGTCAACGAAAGGGGTTGGATAATTGTCCTTAGGACAAGATTTATTGATATCCCTATAATCTACTCATACACGGATCGTGCCCTGTTTCTTATTTACTGAAACTAGATTGGAGACCCAATCGGTTAAATCCACAGGATAAATAAAGTTGGGCTTAATAATTTTTTCAACTTCAAGCTTGATAGCAGCGACTTTACGAGGGTGGACTGGGCGAAGTCTATGCCAAACAGGTTTAGAGTCTGGGTAGGTCTTAATTTCATGCACAACGATATCGGGGTCAATATCTGACATCTCTTTGTAGCACCAAGCGAAATGTCACATAATTATTGAAAAATGGCTTTATAGGTGACGACCTCATTAATGGAACATGAGGCTCCAATGTGACCATTTTCGACAACTCTAGGTTTAATGGATATGTCAAGAGGAATGGTGAGTGAGATATTACTCATGTTCCCTTCATATAGCACGTCATGGGATGACTTAGGAACAGAGGAAATGGAAACAATGGTTGAGGGAGTCGAAATCTATTGGTAACTCTCTATGGTGTGTTTTTCTAGGAAGAGAATGGAACGATGATGTGCATCGTCCCATGGGGTGTCTTCCATGGACATGATTGACATGATCATCTCGTCAGTAGGAAAGATCACATGAAACAGATCGAGAGATGAATAAAAAAGAGAGGGAGTAGAAGGTGTTGCTGATTGAATGGCTTGATAAGAGGATTCAACTGGACTTAAGGGCATTTGTTCACCATAGCGAAGATAATCACCAGGATCGAGTACTATCCATGGGTCATGATACATGGGGGTTTTGTGGGCATAGGTGGAAATCATGTTGATTGAGTTGACAAAAGGAGGTGGAACATTGAGTGGTGGTATTGGGAAGGTACCCATTAAAGTGGAATCTTTCAGAAGACCCACATTGACATTCTCATACCCAGGGGGTGTCTTCGAGATAAAGGGTACATTGCTAGTACATGAATCGGAATTGAAAAAGGCCAGTTGATCAACCGTAACGAGTTTTCCTTGATGTGGGAAATGTAACACATGGAAAAGGGTAGACACGATGACACACATGGAATTAATCCAGCTACGACCAAGTAAGAGGTTATAGTCAAGAGGCACATCAAATACCTCGACCTTGACATTGACTGATTTTCCTTCCAACGTAATAGAAAATGAGGGAACAACATCGTAGGATTTAAAACCAAAACCATGGAAAGCCTTAAGTGTATTGTGTGATATGGTAAGGGGAGGAGAGTCATTGGATTTCCAACAAGTAACTGAAATAACACACGCCGAGGCACCCTCGTCAATAATGGTTCTACATATATTCTTGTTCTCGACAACAGTTTGAATCTGAAATGCGAACTGAGGAGGTAGCCTTGGAATGTGGTCTTCAAGTCAAAGATTATCAAATTCGTATATGTGGGATCAATTCCACCAATGGCCTTTAACAGTGCCTTCCGTTGAGCAGAACAACTTTGAAGGACTTTGAGATATGACATCGCAGAGGGTGCTTGCGCAAGGTATTCTACAATGCTGTAGTTTTGAGTAGCACGTGTATGAGGATTAAAGGCAGACTTCCGAACAACGCCCTTTGGAGGAGGGAAAATAAATTTATTGGGACCCAGTCGTTCGATATGAAGAGGACCGTTGGGAAGTGAAGTTGAGGGAGGCGGTTGAACCAATGAAGGTGGTAAATCGTTAAATTTATCCTTTGAAGGAGAATAATCTTTGTCTCGAGTGGTGATTGCAACGTTTTTCTTGGTATAATTACCAGTACACATAAGGACATACGAAGTGGTGGAAGGAGAGGGTTGGTCATGAATGACCAATTGGGCCTGTTGTTGAGAAGGGAAAGGTTGTGACAAAATGGCATGTGTGGGAGGCTTCCTGGTCCCTTGAAGGAACTTAGTGACCTCAACACATCTTGGACAATCTTTCATGTAGTGATCATCACCACAAATAAGGCAAGGATACTGAGGTTTACACTTATCCTTATCATCAATAGACTATGTCTTGGGTTTATCAGATGGCAGATTATTATTTCTATCCTCCTTATTCTTACACTTTCCTTTTTTAGATTTATTTTTCCATTAGGGGCAGATTGAACAAAGTTAACCTCAGAAGTTTTTTCAGTGGAAGGTGTGGGAGTTAGAGCACCTTGAAAATTAGAAGCGGTAGATTTAGGATTGGTGTGAGTGGCCGACATGGATTTAGTGTCAGCGTGGAAGGTTCCAATCGCATTATCAACAACATGAGAAGCTGTTGGGGTTGTTGAGGTAGCGGTGGTACAAGGGCTAGGAGGGTCATGGAGAAAGTCGTAAAGAGTGTCTGTTTGTGAATAAAGGAGATATAGGTACTGAGAACGACTAATCTCCTGCTCTTCAATGACAACTCCACCCCTAGAAATATCACGGGATATTTTATTGACGAATGATTCAGTGAACTATTCAACCAATAACTGATCAGGAAGGTTGAGTTTTATCAAACATCTCCTCTGTCTCCACTCATGAATGTGATCGAAAATGTGAGTGGCAGAGGATTGCTTAAAGTAACTTAAAATATTGGTTCCTATCTCATAGAGGATTGGAAATTGGTAATGTGTGAGAAAATCCATGGCGAGGGTATTGAAGTCGTTAAAGAATCCTTGTGGTAATTCTATGTACCACTTTGCAACTGAACCCATGAGAGTTCGTTGAAAGAGTCGTAACCAAATGGAGTCGTCCATCAAAGAGTTGGATGAACACCAAAGGTGGAAAATCATAACATGATTATTTAGGTCTTCTCCCGGTCGATTGTCAAACTTGGGAATTTCGTTCGGTAATTTGGTTGGTATGACGGGCCAATGGGGAGAATGTAAGATAGGATCATTCAATATTCTAGACAAGTCGGGTAAATCCAAAGTGGCTAGAAAAGGTAGTTTTCTGTTCACGTGAGAATACTGGTGACTTTGGGGAGGAAGTCTCATCGGTATACCAATAGGACCGTAAGCAGTCTGTATGTACATGGAGAGTCCCGACAGATTCTTCCGTGGAGTATTTGGAGGCATATAGCCCATGGGATTGGGTTGGTTAGAGATGTTCCCTTCAAAAGGGACACTAGACTAAATGTTCGGACCCCAAGCAGGATTTAAAGAACCGGGATACGGTTGGCCAGAGTGAGGGGGTACAAAAGAGGTGATTTGAGGCTGTTTCCCTCCAGATGATTGTGGATTTCTTTGGGCAATAAGTTTCCAAAGTTGGGCTAGTGATCCCGATGTGTTCTATCCATATAGTGGGTTATAGAGTCCAACTTGAGGTTGTCCTTCGAGTGGAGGTTTCCCCCCAAAGGGATACTTCCCTCCAACAAGAATCTGGTAACCAAAAGTGAATGCATGATAGGTGATTCCAATTGGATCGGAGCCACTAGGGCCAGATCCCCCAGGAAAAGGTGGATAAGACCCTCCGGAGAAGACCTGGGAAGGTGTAGGAACAAAACTGACAGCAACATTATACCCAGGTGGAACAAAAAATCCAGAAACTCCAGATGGAACCTGGGTAGGGATGGTGGTGTAAGGATTCAAAGCATGATACCCATGAGGAAGCAATGGGATAGGTCTAGATGAGAGTGGTGTGCCAATGGGAGATTGGTTAACCACCACATTCCCGGTAGGAATAGTCGTAATGTGTGGGACCATAGTAGAATGGGCGATCTGAAGAGAAACAATCGAGCTAGGACCAACTAACTGTGTGTCTGGAACTATGGTGATGTTGCTAGTTGTACTAGAAAAATGGTCTAAAGGTATCGTGTAGGTAATAGACATTTCAGGCAGTTGGGAGACGACGGGTGTTTCAGGACCTACCCCTAAGTTGTTGTAAAGGTCCTGCACCATGCGAGGTGGTCTTCTAAATATGTTGGTAGTCCAAAGTGGATTCTTGGATCCAAGGCCGGTATGGGGTCCGATCGATATTCCATAAGTGTCAACAACAAGTTATCCTGATGAATTCATCCAGAGAATACATCTCTTGTATCTAGGAGGGATACAAAAATCCACTAGAGAATCGGAAATAATTCAGAAACTTTCCATAAAGGTGG
Organism: Picea engelmannii; assembly: GCA_009831015.1. Taxonomy (NCBI): domain Eukaryota; kingdom Viridiplantae; phylum Streptophyta; class Pinopsida; order Pinales; family Pinaceae; genus Picea; species Picea engelmannii. The sequence continues at coordinate 207,281 of ML811498.1, forward strand.
AACCTTCCACTTATGAGGTTCTGATGTCCTAGACCACTCTCCGCTTGGGAGAGCCCTCTAGTGAATTAGGAGGCAAAGGGAGATAACCTTCAGGATATTTTGGGGGTAGCCCTTGCATCCTACGTGAACTACGTGGAGGGTCAATGTTGGCCGAACCAAAAATTTTATGGAAAAAATCTGTTAAGAACCAAACATCAATATAGCATAGAAAAACCTCAGGAAAAGTACTCAACGCCTTGAAAAAGAGATAATTTCAGATAATAAGCCTCTTCGAGGGGGCAACCTCCTTTTACCCCACT
>ML811498.1:212971-224530 GCA_009831015.1 Picea engelmannii
AAAATGTCTCCTTGGTATATATAGGAGACTAGGAGGTATAATTACAACTAATGGCCTAAAGCCGACATAAATAAAATAACATTACTAATATAATATGCCCCAATTAAGGGGTAATGAGCCAATATTAGGGCTTAACAAAATCTATGGCCAACTACGGAAACAAACAACACTCGCTAATAAAATCTAGAAATCAAACCAAGCAAACAAAACTTCTTATTTCGAGGTCACTAGTTGTTGATGAAATCCAATGTCGTGAAGTCAATACAATAAGGGGCTAGGATAGAGTGGGTGGAAAATTTACGTTGATGTCCTTCTTAACAAACTTACACCCTCGTGCAAGTTCCCACACATAATCATGGGTATACCCTCCAAGGAGCCCAAGTGAGCCTGGCCAACGTCGATTCCAGGAACCATGAAGACTTTCCCCTCCATAGTCACCTCGTGTAATACCTTGAAAATATAGGCTACTAATGTTACCAAGAACAACAGTGATTCCTGGGGAAACAATCGACAATCCGATGCACGTGCAAGGGCAGGGTATCTAGCCTGAAATCAAATCGAAAGGCTTCCACTCATAATTGTGGGTGCACCTTCAAGTGACTCCTGTAATACGCACAATCTCTACACCAAGACCAACAAAGAAGGGTGAGTAACTCTACCAGACTTAAATGCGACCTCAGGTTTGACCCTTGTGTGAGAAGGGCTTCCCATGACAAAATGTTGCAAGTGGATTTGAACATTCCTTGTCACAAGGTGCTACATTGTGTTTTATTCTTTGGAGAGTGTGCCTCACAACCTATTCCAAAGTGCTAGCCTAGCTAATGTTGGTGGAAAGAGTTTCTAGAAAATAAAAGTTACTAATAAATTTTAAAATTACATAGTATTTTAGATGCTTTTGTTTACGCAAGAGGGAGATGGAGATGAAACTGATGTTGTATGATACCTTCACCCAATAATATGCAAAAATAGATGAATGATGCAATGTTTCAGTTCGATGAACTCTAAGTACAATAGGGAGAAATTATTTCTTTGGAAAACATGAAATCTACAAAATATAATTCCTTTTTCTTGAATGAACACAATTTCAAACAATCATAAGCAATGGAATTTTCCAATTTGTTCTCTTGTAAAAAAAAATTTGAATGCAATTTTTTTTTCTTAGGAATGATTACAACAAATAATAGATGACTTTAATTCTTCCTTTCCAAAACCAAGTCAGAGATATAATGAATACAGGAAAATAAATCAAAGAAAATCGATACACTCAACAAATACCCAAATCAAACTTTCAATGAAGATGACGAGAAAGTGTTTTTCTAAATGCAAACGAAAATAATTTTCCAATCAACAAGCAATACAGAAAATGTAAAACAATCCAAAACTTTAAATCAAATCAAAGACATCTATCAATCAAGCACTCAGATTTAAATCCATAGATTATGTCCTTGTTGACAAAAAGCAAGAAGTAAAAACTTGTAAAATGATGAAGAAGGGTTTTCAATACCTGAAAACCAATCAATAACAAGTCTTACACTCAAAAAATAGTCAAGTACTGGCACTAAAAGTTCTTCCCAGGTGATCAAAGAAAAACTGGGTCTCAGAAGACAAAAATACATAATCCAAAAATTCTACAGGAGACGTCGCAACCCAGCAATAAGGTACAGTGCGGGGATTTGATGTTTCCGCGGGCTAGATATGGGTAGGATGCAGAGATTCCGCACTGGTCTAAAGAGTTAGGGTGCAGGTATCTAAGGTTTCTGCATGCTGCATATGGGATACAATGCGGAAATTCCTGTAAACAAAGGAAAATTGGAAAAGGGAAAAGAGTCTAAAAGAGATTTTAGATCAAGAGAGTCTGGATGGATCCCCCACAAACTCAGAGACTGGTTTAAAATGAAAGGAGGTAGGCTAAAGGAAAATGGAAAACAAAAAACCAAAACAAGTCGTATCCCCAGTACGGTCGCCAATTTGAGTTTACTACCAAAACATAAACTGATCTCCCTAGATCCACCTGGATCTAGAACAAAACAAGACAGGACATGATGCTTTCCCTAAGATTTAATCATTGAGTTTACTATCAAACAAGAGATGAATGACATACCTCTGAATATCGCTTCCTTATATCTTTTTTGTTCCTGCTCTTCTTTGGTGCTCTTGTTATATTGGATCTACAATGAAACACAAACCAACCAAAGTGAAAGCAATACTAGTATATTCAATTAAAAATTACACATGTGATCAAGGAGTCATGTAATAAAATGAGAATGATTTTATGGGAAAGAAACATGCCACTGTATTATATTAATTAAAAGTGGAAGATACAACCAAACAACCTTGATGTTGCAAGGTTCCCTTTCGGTGGCCCTTTGCTCCAACACACACACTTGCTCCAAACTTTCATGAAGAAGATCCACAATAACTTCATGGATAGATGAACACCTCAAACATCAATAGAGATAGAATCCTTCACACAATTCTCGGCTTATTCCTTCATTAATTACTTGCTTTATCTTTCTTTCTCTTGATTAACCCTTTCCATGAGAAATCCATCATTATATAGGAGAAAGAGATATGGTTAAAGAGATTAGGATAATCCCACCAAATCAGAGAAGCGAGTAGGATCCCAACCATATGGATGCCACCTCATATTCTAGAAGATCCCTTCTATAATTTTCATGAACTTCATCTCTTTTCTCAATCTTCCAATGTCGCCGCACCCTGGATATAGTGTAGCCTGTGGAAATGTCGCAAGCAAATTCATTAAAAATTGCGGAAATCAGGCATTTCCGCACTATACCTTATGGTTGGCCTGTGACGGCCTTCTAAAAACAAGTTTTGTAGAAGAGGGAGCTAGTCACTTTTCTCATGAAGAAAGGTTCTTTTGGAAGCCTAAACACATGTTGTAGAAACATCACCAGGGTGACCAAAATAATGTGTAACATTAGTGGCATATTTTTACACCAATGGAGCTACCTTCAACTGGTGCGGCTACCTGTTGGAGGAAATCCTCGTGGTATGTGAGGAAGCCTAGGAGAAAGGTGGTACTTTCAACTATGAATACCTTTTTATTGCATTTGCAATGATCATGTGGACGCCACCTGCTAGAATACCATTGGTTCTAGAAGATAAGGGGAACTTGGAAGAAATGTTTGAGCCCTCGCATTCAAGGGAGGAATCAGAGAAAACAACCTTCAACAACACGACATTCTCCAAGTGGTACAACAAAATGATCGATGAAACATAGAGGTTACGTATTCTGCAGAAGTTGCTTAACTGCAATACGCAGAACATAGAATTCAACATGAACTGACACCATACATTTGTGTGGATGAGATATGCCAATAGGGAGGACTTCCATTTGTGCATGCTTTCATTCTATTTGGATGAAGAGGCCTTCGACAAGGAGGTTATGTTGTGGCCTGGAGTTAAACTCAACTCGCGCAAATCAGGGATGCATGATGTTTTCCTCGCTAAGCTACTGAAGAATAAAGGTCAGGAAGTAGGGGTAGGACCGAGCTCAGGCCCAGAGGTACAGAAGAAAGAAGATATGGCACAAATGGACTCCGAAGAAGAGGAGGAGACACAACCACTGGAGCGCAAGAAGAGAAAACTGTCGGTGTTCCTGTAACTGCCATAACAAGTTATGTTGATAGGTAAGGATGTCAATGAAATCCTTAGCGTTGCGTTCATCACAGATGTAACATACCCAGACACCCATAGGCGAGGGTCCACTACCTTCAAGCTCACCCTTGGACTTCTTTCTCTTACCGATACCTTTTTAAAATTTAAGAATGCATAAAAGAAAAGACTTTAACGACATGCACAATAGTAGTCAACAAGCATGCATAGTCTAAAGATTCAATTAAATGATAATTAAATATACAACGGAAATACATACATATACATGTAAATGATACCATAATAGAGAGCACTTATATTTATGAAAGATGACACTAACTGGATGCATACCGAGGATGTTCCACCCAATCGTAGACACTATTGTTCTAATTCTCAAAAAAAGTGTCACCCCCGAGCTAGGGCTATGAATCCACAAGGATGGTTCCAGAGTGTTACTTGGCTTGCCAAAGAAGTCAACACCCAAGCTCTCAAAGGCTTCCCAACTCTCACAACAATCCAAGTACCCAGATCTCTTCTACCGAGCTTGCACCACCCAAGAGAATGGAACTCCACCCTTCTTTTCCATGCAATCCATCAGACAGTTCTTCTCCTTATTCGGGTTGCACCGCAACTGGTCCAAAATATCAATGTTGGAACTCTCAGGACTCGTAGCTGTGAGAAACGCTGGACATAGGCCAACACATCTCAGACATGCAGACCTCAAGTCACGGATGGATCACACCAATGACCACTACAACCCACCATACTGGGGCTAATTCTTCAACAGTTTGGTTCCCTTTCCCAAGCCAAGACAAAGATGAGGATGGATCAATGAATGGGTAAGTGGGTGCATGAAAGTGCGTGAGGGAAATGAATGAACGCACAGGAAATCAATGAACAAGCCATCATTTGAAAACCCCCATAAGACCAAAGGCGGGTTTAAGTAACTTCGTGGGGAATCAAGAATCTCCTAGCCTTCCCTAAGAATATCATGTAACCGATCCCCACCCTTAGACAAAAAGGGGTAATTAAAATAGGAATAAAATCTTAGCTCCTCAAGCCCCCTCTCTTGTGCAATCATAGTGCTGTATAACTCTAGTCCTTGTCAGTCTAGCATCCAACCATGTATTTATTATTAATAATGATAAAAACATTACATTTCTTGGGCACACTGGCCTTTTAATAATTGTTTGGGCACCCTGGCCTCTCAACATTGTAACCATACATTATTTAAAATGGGGGTTCAAAACTTGGGGTGTTACATACCCTCCCCCTTATTTTGGCACTGTCCTCAGTGCATATACAAAATAGAGATCAAGATCTCAAATTTATTCAAAACTCTATGGGTACTCTGCCCACATGGCATCTTCAGGACCGTAGCAAGTCCGCTGAACTTTTACCATCTCTATAACTCAATTTCGGATCATTTTTACTTTTCTGTCCAACACCCACATTGGCTGAACCTAAAAATATCCCTCTGTCTCTGCCTAAATTAGATGCCAATCAATAACATGGTTAGGATCATGTACATATTTCTTTAGTAAAGAGACATGAAATACATTATACACATTTATGGAAGCAAGCAATTCCATCATGCATGCAACTGGCCCTATTCTGTCCAATATTTCAAATGGACCACAGAATCTGGCTGCCAGCTTTGTACAACTACCCAATTTCAAACATACTTTCTTGGGCTTCACATTCAAAATTAAATGCTCCCCTACTTTAAATTCTCTAACTGTCCTGTTCTTGTCTCCATAAACTTTCTGTCTATCTTGAGATGCCTTTAAATTCTTCTTGATCTTGACCACATGGTCTTCCATGTCCTTGAGCAACTTCGGCCCAAGTACCACTCTATCTGCTGGGTTGTCCCATCTTACTGGAGTATCGCATTTCCTATCATACAAGGCTTCAAATGGGCTCATTCTCAATGAAGCTTATTACCCATTATTATATGAAAAACTCAACCAAGTGTAAGTAATCTTCCCACTTAGATGGATTATCCATCACATACATTCTCAACATGTCTTCAATTATTCGATTGACTCTCTCTGTTTACCCATCTTTCTAGGGATGATATGGTGTGCTAAAGTTTATATTTGTGCCAAATCATTTAAACAATCCCCTCCAGAAATTGGAGGTAAACTTTGTATCTCTGTCAGAGACAATTGTCCTAGGTATCCCATGCAATCTAGCAATTTCCTTCATGAAAATTTCTGCAATATTAGCCACTGTATGTGTTGTCTTCACAGGCACAAAATGAGTAGCCTTTGTCAATTTGTCAACCACCACCATGATTGAATCATGTTGCTTATTCATTCTAGGTAATCCTGTGATGAAATCCATGGTGATCACTTCCCATTTCTTCTCTGGAATTGGCAATGGCTGCAACAAACCCACTGGGTGCCTATGATCATCCTTCACCTTCTGACATTCCATACATCGAGCGATGTAATCATAAAGATACTTCTTCATTCCCAGCCAAAAGAACTGGCTTCTTACTGCTGTAATTTTTTTCTGGTAACCGAGATGTCCAACATAAGGAACATCATGCATCTCCTTCACTACCAAATTCCTCATTTCTCCAGAACTAGGAACATAGATTCTATTTTTATGCATGAGTAATCCATCTTCCTTTATCTCATACTCCTTTATTTTCTGCTATACATATCCTTGTTGTAAGCTTTCCTTTACCTGTAGGTAATGCTCATCTGTAACAAGACCATCTAAAATTATTCTCTTCAAGTCTGACTGATGCACACTGAAAACAGTAGCATGCATGATATGCACTCTTCTACTGAGTGCATCAACAACTTTATTCTCCTTTCCCTTGACATTCTTGATATCGAAGTCATATTCACTTAAAAATTCCATCCATATTGTTTGTCTGGCATTCAATGTTGGTTGCTCAAAAAGATACTTTAGGCTAATGTGGTCTATCCTTAATTCGAATTTCTTCCCCATGAGATAATGCCTTCACATCCTCAAGGCGTGAACAATGACAACAAGTTCCAAGTCATGCATGGAATAGTTCCTCTCATGTTCCTTAAGATTTTTGGACTCATGTCCAATGACGTGTCCATTTTGTGTGAGGACTCCCTGAAGTCCTTCCTTACATGTGTCTGTACATACCACAAAACTTTCATTTGGGTCAACAATATTTAACACAGGTGCATTAGTAAGTAATTCCTTCAACAGATTAAAATTATTTTCACACTTGAGTGTCCATTCAAATTTAGTTCCCTTCTTTTGTAAAGAAGTGATGGGATGAGAAATATTAGAGAACCCTACTATGAACCTTCTATAGTAGCCAACTAATCCCATAAAAGATATGACATCTGACACATTTATGGTTGTTCGCCATCCTCTAATGGTTTCAATCTTCTCTGGATCTACTTCTATGCCCTGCTCTGAAATAATGTGTCCCAAGTAATGGACCTGCTTTTGATAAAAAGAACGCTTACTCAACTTGGCATACAACTGATGTCCTCTTAGTACTTGCAACACTAGGTCTTAAGTGATGTTCAAGCTCCTCTTTATACTTAGAATAGATAAGTATGTCATCCAGGAATACTATGACAAACTTATCCAAATAATTTTTGAATATGCCATTCATTAAGCACATGAAGACAACTGGTGCATTGGTCAGTCCAAATGGCACCACTAAAAATTCATAATGCCCATACCTGGTCCTAAAGGTTGTCTTATGAATGTCTTCTTCCTTTATTCTTACCTAATGGTATCCTTCCCTCAGGTCAATCTTTGAAAATATATTTTCTCCTCTTAGTTGATCAAAGAGGTCATCAATTCAGGGTAGAGGATACTTGTTCTTTATAGTGTACTTGTTCAGCTATCAGAAGTCAATACATAGCCTCAAGGTTCCATCCTTCTTTTTGACAAAAAGTATTGGTGCTCCCCAAGGTGAAACACTTGGACATATGTACCCTTTCTTCAACAATTCCTCCAACTGCATTTGTAATTCTTTTAACTTTGGTGTGCTCATTATGTAAGGTGTTTTTGACATCAGGGAAGTTGCTGGCACTAAATCAATTGAGAAATATATATCCCTTCTTGGTGGCAATACAGGTATTTCTTGGAATACATCTTCAAATTCCTGTAGTACCAAGAAATATTCGAGGCTTGGCCCTTTTGTATTATCTGGCTCTTCCACATGAGCTACATACAATTGAATTTCTTTCCTAAAACATCTTTTCAACTGTAAGGTTGAAATGTCCCTTATAGAGATGTGTCTTAGAACTCCTTTCACAGTGCTCTGTTTTCCATTTCCATCAAGACATGTAAATGTCTTGTTATGAAAATCTAGGACAACATGATGCTTGTCCAAACAATCCAATCCAATAAGAATATCATAAGACCCCAATGGTATGATATTTAGATCAATACTAGTATTCACGCCATTAAGACTTATGGAACAAATTTTGACCATGTCATGGATTATTCTTTTGGTTCCAATGGCTAACTGAACCAAATTTTCTTTTCCAAATTTACTTTTTTCCAAATGTAATCTATCCACTATCTTAGGATCAATGTAGCAATGACTTGATCCTAAATCAATCAAAATGAAACAGGTTGATTTATGATCGTACCTTCCACCTCTATCATATTGGACTGGTACTCTGCTTGTTGATCATCTAAATATGCATAGATTATTACCATATCTTCGACTGTTGTAGCCTCTTGGATGTTGTGCAAAATCTTCACTCTGTCCTTTCTGTGTGGGCAATCCCTATACAAGTGATCTTCCTTGCATCCCCAACATTGGATTGGTGGTCTTCCCCTTTTTCCCAAGGAATATTCCTTCTTGAAATCCCTCTTAGCATACTGATATTGATGATTTCTATTAGGTTCATTCCTATTGAAGGAAGGTTTGAATCCTTTCCTCCTTTGATCGGACTTTTCATTCTTCTTATCCTTCTAAAATTTCTATAGAGGTTCTCTTCCCTAGCCTTTCTCATACATGTATTTAGCCTTCCTGATGGCTTCAGTCAAGGTCTTGGGCTCATCATACTTGATCTTTTCCTTATAAAAGGATGGCAGTCCAATTAGAAATCTCTGTATTTTCACTTTCTCATCACCAATGAACCTGAAATACTTTAACAATCCCAAAAACTTCTTCTCTTACTCTACCATAGTCATGCTTCCCAACCTGAGCTCAAATAAATCCTGCATTTTCTTGTCATAGAAATGATCTAAGAGGTACTCCTTCTGGAAGTACTTCTTGAACTGCTTCCAAGTGATCCTACTCTCATTAACATGTTCCACTTGCTTCAGTTGGTCCCACCACATTTCATATTTCCCGTTTAAATGGTAGGTGGAAATCCTGGCTTCCAAATTTGATGAATAGTTATGCAACTAAAAAATCTTCGGATTCCAAGCAACCATGCTTCAGAATCATCTTCCCTTTCTCTTTCACCATTGAAGGAAGGTGGCTTGAGCTTCCTCATATGTCCTTGCAAACTATCTACCTCTTGTTTCCTTCTTTGGTGTCTGACAGGAGACACCTCTGGACTGCTTACGTGATCATCCAATGCATAAAACTTTCTTTCTGAGTAAGGAGGCAGGTGGTGTCCATGAGCTCTACTAGTACTTCTGGAATAACCATCTCTTCCACAATCATCCCTTCTTTCATGGCACCTGCCTTCTTCCTTTTGTCTTGAGTTTGATCCCTTCTTTGTTTGTCTCAGCAATAGATTTAAGCTCTACAACACTCGAGCATTTATCTGACTTTTCTCTCTCATCAGTCTCTCATTGTCTTCTTTGTAGCTCTGCACTTCCATCTTCAGGCTTCTTACCATTTTTATTAACGTTTCATTCTCTCCTTTTCCATTCCATCCATTGAACTCTATCTCTGCATTACCAACTCTGGTATTCTATCCTTTGGCCTCCTTATCATGACTGGAGTCTCCCTCGCCTTCTTCCATTTCCTCAATACATATCTTGAGATGATTTTCTTAAGCCCCTTAATTCTGCAAAATGTGCAAGCGACCATTTTGTTAGAATTATGCATACGATAAAATAAATTGCCAAACCATGCTACAAGTCTCTTTATTTTATTTTTGTTCATGGAGATCCCCCATTATACGAAAATAACAATGTTTTGTTATCCTTGGTTGACACATAGTTTTATCCTACGCAGGTGCTTCCATTAAACCACCTTCCCAGGTGACCATGACTAGAAACTGTGGCTAAATCCTTCCTTATCACTTTTCTGTCTTGAAGACCACCAATTCGGCCCTTAGCCCTCCTTCCCTCATCTCTCAATCTCCATATGACCATGGCCATGACCCTTTTCTTATCTTAAAAAGAACTTTTCCAGAGCTTTCAGACTTCAGAACTTTCAGCCAGGACCGGATCAACGGTCATCATCCTCTTTCACGATCAATGATAGAGATCCACTTCGGGACTCTGTACTTCGGGAGTCTCAACTTTCCTCGCTTGCCTTCTCCCGAAATTCTTTTACCCAGAGTTCATGATCTATCAATGGGTGTCCTCCCACAGATTAGTGGCTGTAAATTGCTTCAGCTCTTTAGGCTTCAGAAGTTTCAAAACTTTCCTCCTGTAGTTTCTCCCGGATTGCTTTTACCCGAAGTCGAAGATCCTTCGACATGTGTCTTCTGGAATCAACGGTCGATATGTACTCCAGCCTTCGAGCATTCAAGAGTTTTCAACCCAATGCAACCTATCACATATTTCCCTAGTGGAGTGCCTAGTCTCCGGACTGCACTATCTATCGCCACATGGTGAAATCCTGGAAGCTGACACGTGGACCATTTAGGCGGGTGCCATTTGTCATGTTCTATCTAACTTTTCAATACTCCAAATGCCCAAAACTGATTGACACATGGAACAAATACCATGTGTCCATGTCATCCCAGTTGATGTCTGCAACCCACGTCACTTTGGGAATTCCATACTAGCACACTCCCAATTCTCTCGAGCTCTGAATTCCCGAACTGACCAATCTGTTGCCATGTGTCCTCCTGGAACAAATGACTAAGATTCACTTCGGGTCTTTAGACTTCGTAAATATCAAATTTAAAAACTTATCTGGCCCCACTGGCTTTTATCCGAAGCCATGGATCTGGTGACGCATGGCTCTCGGCAGATCTAAGGCTAAGATCCTTTCGGGTCTTCGGGTTTCAGAAATATCAAAATTCAAACCTCCTCGAAGTACATGGGATTTTGTTGCATTTCCTCCTGAATCGGATGGTTGAGGCTCACTTCGGGCCTTCACCCGAAATCCATAGATTTACACCACATCTCTTCTGGATCAGACGACCCAGATTCACCTCAGACGATCCGATGATTGAGATTTACATTGAACGATCTGACGACTGAGATCTATTTCGGATGATCAGATGATCGAGATTTAATTCAACTCTCCAACTCTTCAGGCTTCGGGAGTTTCAAATCTCAACTCAAAACCTCTCGAACTGATTTCTCCGGAGTTACTGATCTCCTGACACGTACCTCTTGGTGATCGATGGTCAGGATCTCCTTTGGCTATTTCACCTCCTCCTCGTCCACAATCTTCTATAGTTATGGATCTCTTGCCACCTGTCTCTCCTTGATGATGGATGGCCCCAAACTACTTTGGCTATATATATTTTTGATGTTCGATCCCTTAACACGTCACATCACTTACTTCCTTTCAATTTGTGGGGGCACGCATCAATGGTTTGGAGTAACCCACTTTTCTCCCCGTAATTCTCCTTACGCTGGCATGTAAGCTGTAGTGTACCAATTGCTCTGATACCAATTTGTAGTGTACCAATTTCTCTGATACCAATTTGTAGTGTACCCTTCACTACACATCACTACACAGGTTCACCCAACCTCTCGGTTTACCATTCATTACATGGATTTAAAAACAAATGCATTTAACCAGAATTAAACACACTTAACAACTCAGAGTAAAAT
>ML811498.1:231914-251088 GCA_009831015.1 Picea engelmannii
CTTCAACACTTAGGCTCCCTGGCCTAACAAAACTCATAAGCCTACAACTTATTCAAAACTTGGCTCACCAACCTATAGAACATATTTACAATTCTTTGCATATAACATGATCTGCAACGGGGCTCGGCCTTGGGGACACTACATAAGCCCTCAGTGAAACTGTGGTTTGGATTGTGGGACCGCCTTGGGGAATTATCTCTTGTGCAACTAGGTTCTCCACAATCTCGTTTGTCCATTTATCTCTCTCTCCAATGGGATCTGACGGTGGTGACATTAACCCTTGCTTCCTTTTCATCGGACGACCCCTGTTCACCTATCCTTCGATCCAACGATCCTGAATTTCTCCTGATCCTAATGTGGAAATTGCTCCTGAATGCGAAGGGGACGGTCACGATCCTTCGAACCCCTTACAACAAGTCTCTGGTGATCTAACTCCTACGTAGATTCTGTAATGCCATTCCTCATGTTCCTTTCAAATCCCCGGTCAGCGTTTGATCTGTAACCAAAAGACTCTGACCAACAGACCCTGTCCATATGGGCCCGGTGTTTCAACCAGAAGCTCTGATACTAAACTGTAACATACCTAGCCACCCACAGGCCGGATTAGACTACCTTCAAACCCTCCCTTGGACTTCTTTCTCTTACCGATACCTTTTTAAAATTTAAGAATTCATAAAATAAAAGACTTTAACGACATGCACAACAATAGTTAGTAAGCATGCATAGTCTAAAGATTCAATTAAACGATAATTAAATATACAACGGAAATACATACATATACATGTAAATGATACCATAACAGAGAGCAGTTATCTTTATGAAATATGACACCAACTGGCTACAGACCAAGGATGTTCCACCCAACCATAGAAACTACTATTCCAAATATCAACAACAACGTCACCCCCGAGCCAGGGCTATGAATCCATAAGGATGGTTCCAGAGTGTTACTTGGATTCCAAAACTAGTCAGCACCCAAGCTCTCATAGGATTCCCATCTCTCACAACAATTCAAGTACCCAGCTCTCTTCTACCCAACTTGTACCACCCGAGAGAATGGACCTCCAACCTTCACTACCATGCAGTCCCTCAGGCAGTCCTTCTCCTTATTCGGGCTCCTGAGCAACTGGTCCAAAATCTCAATGCTGGAACTCTCATGACTCGTAGCTGTGAGCAACGCTGGACACAGGCCAACACATATCAGACATAAATGCCTCAAGTCATAGCTGGATCACACCAGCGACCACTACATCCCACCATACCGAGGCTAATTCTTTAGTAGTTCGGTTCCCTTTCCCAAGCCAAGATGTGGATGAGGATGTATCAATGAATGGGTAAGTGGGTGCATGAAAGTGCATGAGGGAAATGAATGAACACATAGGAAATCAAGGAACAAGCCATCAGTCAAACCCCCCCATCATACCAGAGGTGGGTTTAAGTAACTTTGTGGGGAATCAAGAACCTCCTGTCCTTCCCAAACAAGCTCACGTAACTGATCCCCTCCCTTAGACAAAAAGGGGTAATTAAAATAGGAATAAACACTTAGCCCCTCAAGCCCCCTCTCTTGTGGAATCATAGCCCCCTATAACTCTAGTCCTTATCTATCTAGAAACCAACCATGTATTTATTATTAATAATGATAAAAACATTACATGTCTTGGGCAAACTGGCCTTTTAATAATTGTTTGGGCACCTTGGCCTCTCAACATTGTAACCATACATTATTTAAAATGGGGGTTCAAAACCTAGGGTGTTACTACAGAGCCAGTGTCTAATAAACTCAGGACGAGGATTTCCCCAAGTATGGTTCTGAACCCCCAACCCATTTCATCCACCGTCCCCCGCACTTTCTCAACGACTCAAGCAACCCATATTATACATATCTAGGGTGAACCTGAGCCTGACAACACTCCATCCACCATCATCACTAACAAAACTCCATCACCACCGATACCCCAGTCACCACCTCCAGAAATTGACATTCCATAACAAACCAGTGATCCAAAACCCATGCAACTCGATCCCCCAAAAATACCCGAGCAGAGGCCAGAAATCCCTGGTCCAAACCCAGAGATAATCGAGCCGAGACCAGAACTCTCTAGTCCAAACTTAGAAATACCTGGGCAAAGGCTACAACTGACTAGCCTGAACTCTGAAGCCCAGGAATAGAAGATCATACCATTTGTACTGAGTAAGGACACTCTGTCTTTGATGAAGATGAAAACAATAGAGAAGTCGCAAGTCCGAAGTCCCCAACACACTGCCTCAACAACTAAGGTTGAAGGTGCTATGGGAAGTGAAAACCAAGAAGCTGAAGTCCACAAATAAGCGGAGATACCAGAGTACTAGAAGGCACATGAGACAACTTCAGGGCAAAGCACAATGCCAGCGCAGGAATAGATGGAGCTGGTCCTCCAAAACCCTGAGCAGTGTGCAGAGTTGTTGCAAATTTTCCTGGAAGGAACAAATATTTTAACATTTCTTCCATCGACGTTGAGGTTGAGGCTTGTGCCAGGACCATCTACAGGAGTGGAGGAGGTAGAGAATCCCTCAGAGCACTCAATGGTGAGTGGACTTCCAATGCAGGTCCGAGAACCTAGGGATGCCACCCCTTCTTCCACTAAACGTGCACAGTGGAGAACAACGTAGATAGTCAGAGTGATTAGGGCCTCAATTGATCAACTAGAGAAAAGGCTCTAGCAGGCCAAAAGGACTACAGATTTTGCAAGGGAGGAAACACTCCTTGCTCAAGCATGCAAGACACAAGAAGAATTCGCCAAGATTTAGGTGGAACAGAAACTGGAAAGAGTGCAGGAGAGGATTTTTGAAACCTATACATAAATAAGGAAGTTTGCACCTCAACTTCCATAGTCCAGTGATGAAGGAGAGCCTGAGCATCAGATCAAATTACTCTAAGGAGCATGGTCACATTTGACCATTCGTACAAAGCATTTGGAATTGCAGTTGCAACAGATTCAACAGGAAGCAGAGAAGAATCCTCAGAAGTTGCAAGAATAGATGGAGAAGGTCATTATGGAAGGCAATAATGCTCGAGCAACACTACACGAGTGCACATCTGAGTGCACAAAGATATGCTGAGAAGTCAGGGACTGGATGGGCATTATCGCTAGGTGCAACCATACTCTAGAAGATGTGTGCATGAGAATACAGTTGTTTAATGAGGAAGTGGCGATCACTATGGATCCATTGGAACAACATCAGAAGTTTGACCAAATCCAACAAGTGGATAATGAGTTGAATTCTCTGTTCGAGGCGTTATTTGTATCCAAGAATGAGCTGCGCGAATTTCGACCTATCATTTAGAGAATGTACATGCAAGTGCATCCGATGTATGCTACAACAAAATTTGAATGGAACTCTTTGGTTGCATCCAAGCCTAAGGGATGTATCACAGATGCGACCCAACATTTCATAGTCAAGGCCTCACTCTTTGCAAGGAAGTGGCAGAATAAAATTGGGAGTTTCCAAGAAGTTAGAAAGCAGGCCTTAGAGTTAGTCCCAGAGTTGGATCCTTCATTTGAAGAGCCAGAGAAAGAGAAAGCGCAGGAAAAAGAGGAAGGTAAAGTAGAGAAGGAGGATAAAGGAAAGCAACAGTTACTCCTAGAAGCTGTGAAAGAGCCAAGTACTTGACTCGAGGGTGAGTCAAGGCTTGTGGTCGAAGTGTGTTGGGCCCTTCGTTTTTTTATTTGAAGCTGTGCAAGAAGGACTACAGTCCCATTTTTTTTTTAACATGAGTTGTGCAAAGATACAAAATAATATGGACAATGGAGTAAGTAAAAGTAACATAAATTGGTTGCGAAAAGGGACAACGAAATGCCAGCAAGGAAAAATCAGTTACAACAGAAAAAGAAAGCATGCAAGCCCAAAGCTAGAAGATCCAACTCAGCCTATTTATCAGAAGGGTTCTTGTTCTTGTCAGGTTGGGTTGGTTAGTGTTGATAGGTTGGGTTTTGTTTTTGTGAATCAAAGGTTGTACTTTGTAATCTGTATACATTTTTGGGTAAATAGAGCTTTGCGACATGAGTCCGGAGTCAGAAGTCTATAACAGAGTACCAAGTTGTATCTCTAAGATTGTATTCGATAAGTTCTGAAGATAATAGATGAAGAAGGACCCAAAATTTTGAAATATAATGTGTCATATTGTGTTTATTCTTATGCATTGTATCTTTATAGTACTTATTTATGCTTGATAAGCTCAATATGATGTCTCTATTGATGAATTTGTTTCGCAAATTAACTATCTTTTGTTCTTGTATGCATGAGTTCAGAGTTTTTTGTAATTGGTTTATCTTGTGCAAGATCATGGTGAATATTGAAGGTTCTGGGAACCCACCCAAGTATTCTCCTTTCCCTTCCCTACCCTTCTGTCTTGGTTGTGCTTCGGGTGAGACTTCTTCTCTTCGGAGGAGATGAAAATGCCAGTGCTCTAGAATACATGGTACCTTTTGTTGGTAACCTGAGAAGGACCCTGGTATGATCAATTCCGCACCAACAAGTTGAACATTATCAGAACGTTGTTCCCACATTTTATGGTCCTTATACCATTCTCAAGCGCATGGGACCAATGGCCTATTAGTTATCTCTGCACATTCATTCTAAGATCCATCATGTTTTTCATGTCGCATGCTTAAATAAGGTGATTGGAACTAAGTGCCAAACTCAAACCAATATTGCAGAATTGGATGTTGAAGGTTCCATATGGTTTCACCCACAGACAGTATTGGACCAACGTGAAAGTCTTCTCCGTTAGTGCACCATCAAGGAGTTGTTAGTGTACTGGAAAGATACAACTCGAAAAGATGCCACTTGGGAGCTGATCATTATTCTCCAGGAATTTACTCATCTCAAGCCTTGAGGAAAAAATTGTTCTTCAATGGGGAGGGCATGTTAGGGACCTAAACCCCTAACTTCTCATGTAGGTAGAATAATATATTTCCATGCAATAAAGACCGATACTAGTTAATAAGGCCTATTTAATAAATATGAACAAGTCAATGTAAGAAGACCTAATAGAAGCTTTAGCTTCTAGAAAGATCTTCCTCTAGAACGTTCTTTAGAAGATAGAATTAGTATAAATAAGAGTAAAAGGTATGATAGGTATTTGTCTTAAGATTTATTTTAATAGAGCGCTACTCTGTTGTAGGTTTCCCCCTCGAAGAGGCAAGTGAACATTGTTTCCTATCAATAAAGGTATTATTTGGTGTTGTGGTTTCATCTATTTTGTTGTTTCGTTGTTATTCTTTGCAATATTTATGTTTCATGCTATTATAATAGATTCAGTACCTTACACAATCCTTTATA
This sequence comes from Picea engelmannii, assembly GCA_009831015.1. Classification (NCBI taxonomy): domain Eukaryota; kingdom Viridiplantae; phylum Streptophyta; class Pinopsida; order Pinales; family Pinaceae; genus Picea; species Picea engelmannii. The sequence goes on from ML811498.1 coordinate 237,237, forward strand.
GAAAAAATAAATTTTGTGAGGAGTTTCGTTCCCAGTTTTGTTGAAACTGTCAAACCCCTCCAATACATGATCAATAAAGACATAGACTTTAAATGGGGACCTAACGAAAAAGTTGAAATCAAGAAAATACAAGCAAAAATAACATAGGCTTTGATGTTGATGAATCCAAATTTTAGTAGAGACTTCATACTATACATGTTCACCTTTGATATTGCATTTGTAGTTGTATTGACATAGAATGACCAGGAAGGAAATGAATACCCCATCACTTTCATGAGTTATGGGTTGCAAGGAGCATAATTAGACTATCCCAAAGTAGATAAAAAAATTTCATGTTGTCTTCAAGGTGGTCAAACACTTCAGACCTTTTTTTATTAAGTCAAAAAACAAATTAATTGTCCCCTATCCAATCGTCAGGAATCTCCTAGTACAAAAATATTTGGTAGAAAAAAGAGAAAATTAGATAACAACCCTTCAAGGATATGACTTGGAAATCAAACACATTAAAATTGTCAAGGGGAAAGGGCTCTATAAACTAGCAGCTGAGTCAGCAGATGAAAAGGCAGAGGAAGATGAACTTTACCAAGATAAAAATCTATTTGAAAGAGAACTCTACTATATCTGTGTCCCTAGTGACCAATGGTATTATGAGATGAAATACTATCTAACCCATGAGATTGTGCCACATTATTTGGACCCAAAGAAGAAAATATCTCTTAGACTTAAATCCAAACAGTACCATCTCATCTAGTGAGTGCCATGTAGGAATAATTATGATGGTGTTTACTTGAGATGTCTTGAAAAAGAGGACGTTGATAAGGTCCTATCTGAACTTCATGTCAATCCTGATAATGGAAATTTTGGAGGTGATACAACAACTCATAAAATACTGAGAGAAGGATATTATTGGCATACTTTGTTCAAAGACTCCCATACATATGTCCAAAACTTCCCGGGATGTCAAAAGGTAGTTGGAAGAGAAAATAAACCTGCTTTCCCTCTTCAACTAGTTACTATTGAATGCCCATTTCAACAATGGGGTTTAGATGTGATAAGAGAAATTCATCAGAATTCCAATAAATTTCATAAGTACATCATTATAAAAGATACATACTATTTCACTAGATGAACTGAAGCAATCCCGTTGAAGAATATCAATGAAATATAGGTGATATATTTCCTTGAATCTCATATAATAATGAAGTTTGATGTCCCTGAACCTTTTGTTTTTAATAATGATAAATATTTTTCTTCATTGCTATTTAACTGAATATGATCTAAATGAAACATTAAAATCAAGTATTCAACTAATTATTATCCACAATGGAATGGGCTATCATAATCAACAAATAAAAATCTGATCAAGATCCTAACAAGAATTTTTAACGATCACCAAATAAACTGGCATTTATCCCTCCCTAACGATCTATGGGTTGATAGAGTGACACCTAAATCCTCTTTGGAAAAATCTCCCATTTTTTTGTATACAGACAAGAAGTAACCCTTCCTACTCATACCTCCTTACCTTCATTGCAACTTTCCCAATATTTTCAATATAAAGAGTGCCCAAAAATGAAAGAGAGGCTAAATATTTTCTAAAACTTGAAGAATATAGGGAAAAGGCCAAAAAGAACTTAATGAAACATCAAGAAGTAATCAAGATATGGTTTTATAAAACATATGTAGGAAATAAATATTTTCATGAGGGTGATATTGTCCTCAAGTGGAATAAGGAAAATGAGATTAAAGGGATGCATACTAAATTGCAGAAACTTTGGCTAGGTCCATTTCAAATTCATAAAAAAATTGGACTAGGAACGTTCAGACTTAAGAAATTGGAGGGAGATGAGGAGGATATCCTTGTCAATGGACAATTTCTTAAAAGAAACTTCTCCCAATCACCCCCAGGTGATGTAGTTTTGTACATAATAGGTTTTATTTTATTTGTGTAAATATTTTCAAAATAAATTTCCTTTTCTTTTTCCAGACTGTATTTACTTTACTGTTGTAATAAAACCTAAGCTAACTTGTTTCAAAATTGGCTTATTGGAGTTTTTTTTACAAGATAATCAATCATATTGCATGGGGATAACTATTCAAGTGAATTAGTGAGGATGAAACACCTTGCATTTGGCATAAAAGAAAATAAGATATAACTTATAGTTACATTGCTTGGACAAAGATCGGGATACCTTGTTGTCAGAAAATCTTGGCCATATTATGTGAAAAATGAATTCAAGTGATGGAATTTATATGAGATATGTTATTTGTGTGACCACTCTCACCTTTGAATCACTAGATTGTAACAAGAACATGCACTAGTTACATATGTCTTCTAGATAATTCTTGTGAGGTTTCCCTATTCCATAATCTGCCAACTTAAAGGAAATATGTTTCTGAGAGGACCCATGAAGTTGAATTATGGAATGAGATCTACATATCAAAGAAAGTCTTGTATTACCCCACTTCCCAAACACCCATTATGCAGAAATGCTAGATATATTGCAAATCTAAAGGGTAAAATATACATCTTAAATGAATGGGAAATTGAAAGCACTAATAATTGTGTGGGAAGTACAAGTAAACAAGTCGGGACTATAGGCGTTCACTGAAAATGGGGCCATGATTGTATCATATTGATGCAACTTCGTTGAGGCTATGAACGCTCGCTAGAAACAAAGCAATGCCAGGAGAAAAGAGACGAGGATCACACATCGATCTATAAATAGTCAAGAATAGGATTTTATGGTGCCTCTCTCCTCACATAGTTCTAAAATGAGTAAAGTGTAGTCATCTTGAAATTACCTCACATGTATTATCATGAATATCATCATAGCTAGTACTATGTTCTTATCTTTCAAAAAGAGCGAGTGTTGTGAGGTCCACGGTACAGATAAATATGTTAAATTTTCATAAATTATACAGTTAAGGGTACATGGTATGAAGGTCCATCTGAAACAAAGATAAATGGTTCTCCCAACAAGTCACCATTTGTTGTGACACATACAAAAACCCACTAAAGATCTCAAGTTTTGCAATGTACTACTATATTTACCTTAATAGTTATTCACTTATGAGATTGATGTTTGAATGTAGTCACCAAAGTGAATTTGATCCAAAGGTTGTTAATACTACTCAAATCCATCACAACAGACCTGTTCTTGATGTCCTCACTAGCCTTAAAACCTTTGAAATTGAAACCATCCACAAATATGAAACCCTACATCTTTATTCATGTGACCTCAAATGATATCGTCAACACTTGGCCTTCTAATCTCCAATGTTTTTAGATTTGAAAGTTTCACCGATGATGCCTTTACAACCTCATCGTCGACAAATCACTATGGAAGTGTATCCACTACGAGTTAACCTTTTATCCTGACGACGATATCTTTGATGCGACTATCCATACTAATTGCACAACTATGAAAAGGGGACTGACCTTTAATCTTTTATGAGACAAATTAATATCGTGATGGGCGATATGGGCCCCAATGATTCCTAGTGCCTCAATGCATTATAATGTAACTTCTATTGAATATTACCTATCCACGTGGAAATATATTAATAGCCTACCTCTCTTGAATAAACTTATCCTTGTTGGGGAATATCATGGGGATTTTTCCTACTCTTTAAACTAGAACTATTGAGACGGCATCATTCGAGGTAAATTGTCAATGATATCTTTTTAACATGATCCAACAACCTAGATTGAAGCTTTACCAAAAGAAAACACCTTGGGTTGTTAAAATTTAATCCTTCATAAATAAAACATTCGCGAAAATAATCCTATGGATAAAAAAGGAAATATCTATTGTGGATTGCATAAAAGGTGATAACATAAATCCTAAAAAAATGTCATCTCTTCCCCTTACACATTGGCGCTCCTATTGAGAAAAGAAATAAATTAAAACTCTTTGTCTTTGGAAAATATTCTTATAACATCTACATACAAAACTAATACCTCTTACAATCATCGATGGCAACATGATCCTAGAACTCTTTTGTCAATAATTTCTACACCAATAACGATACCTATAGAAAATTCTCCCCCTTGATCTATTCCTTCCACTACACGCTAACAATAATAAACAATGGATCACCTATGTGAAATTTAATGAATAATGGTACAAATATGGCCAAGTAGTAGATGTAACAAAACTAGTATTAATTGCATAAGGTTTTGGGAAAATTAAGAATATAACAACCCTGCTAAAGCAAAATCAACATAGCTCTAGCTGCAAAATTGCTAAGAACATAAATGTCATCATTGTAAAGGAGTTTGGAAATTTTTGTTGTGTGTTTTTCTTCTCAGGATAACATGTATCCATTAATAAATTTTGAATATTACTCATATCCGCAACAAATATGAAGGTAAACTTTATTTTGAATGACAATTCATGCAGGTTGCAAAATTTCGAAGATGCAAACCAAAAGAGAAAAGAACTAGGAAGTTGTCGGTCCTACCCCTGGTCCAAAAAAAAATTCTTTCAACATTACATATACGAACAACCATGATGGGAGGGAGAATTATGCAAAATACCATGATATATATGACATGTTTGAGAATGAAATATATTAATCTAACAATGAGGACATTAATGAATATAATAATATCGAGCGTAGAGGTATCCATACTATAGCGGCTCTACCAACTTTTTTTCCTTACAATGATTCTGCTAACTGGTCTTTCACTCATCTACAGAAAAAACATTGAAATGATAGTCAACACATCTGCCATGTTGATCGAATCTCTCAAGTCTGAATATATCAGGGTTTGGTACAACACCTCGTAACCCATTGTTTCGCTGGATGAATCATACCTAGACAAATTCAGAGTCGATCATAAGGACTTAGAAGCCCTGATGGAGAATTGATTAATAGATGAAGAATGTTCGGTGAAGAAAGAAGAAAGATATATTCCAATTCACTACTTAAAGGATCCATACATAGTCCTAAATGCGATGATATGCAGACTCTACAGTGAGGAAACAAGCACCTGTTTCATAACAGAATACTTTTTGATTCCCTATATAATAGTCAAGTCTGGAAAAACATTAAATTGGGATAGCATCCTATCATTAATCATCTCAACCTGAAATTAGGAGGATAAAGTAATGAAAACTCCTGGTTTCTACATGACAACTTATCTCATAAATGCAATTTGTGTAGCACATGTATTTCCTTCTTTCAATTGGGATTGGAGCTCTAGACAACCCCCATTTCATGAATATTTCTATCAGTTGGGGGAATTAAAATTCAAAAATTATTTCTACGACATCTGTGATTATTTCCTAGATCCCTTACACAAGCCCATATTCAGGTTGAATGCCCTCATCGAATATCTCTTGGAGCCATCAAGCTTTACAAGAGGTCAAAGAGTGGTATATGGAGAAATACTACACCCATGTAAGGATATATGGAGCTACAGGGCCAACTCATTTTCTTCCTAAATATGTACCCGATAAGATATTGTCCAGGGAAGTAGCATATCCGATAGTCACTGAAGGAGTCACCACATACCTATTAGAGACAAATAAAAGATATTGGCCAAATTTTCATATTCACATAGGTTAGTACTCTTTTTTGAATAAAAGAAATGATGAAAAGCAAGTAGAGACTCTAAAATAAATATGTTTCTACACTGGAGATAAGAAAGGACATAATCCCCAAAATGTGGCATATGATCACCTAAAAATGGTCAAGTTAGCAGAACAAACAACCCATGAGGTTAGGTATGCAAAATATATCATCCAAGGAGCTTTAGATTTTGAAGAAGTATTAAATAGGCTCCCTAATTACTTAACCAGAGAACAAATTCACAAAGAAGAAGATACAGATATAGTTTGAAGGATAGAACAATTTAAAACAACACTTGAACAAGATAAAGAGAAATAGGAGGCCAAAGAACTAACAAGGAAGCATAAGGATGCAAAATTAGCTAGAAAAGTAGATGAAGTTGAAGAGAGATACCAACAAAGGAAGAACGTTGAAGCTCAGAAGAAACAGGATAAGATAAACAAAAAAATATAATGAAAGGATTGAAGAACAAGTTCATAGATTGAAGAAAGATAACCATCTCCTGGAGAATACTATAGAAGAAATAAAGTAGAAGATTATGGTCCCAGAAATAATTAGAGAAGAAGTCATCAGGGAAAATGAAGCATTGAGAGACATGAAAAATAAATTCTTCCTTTTATTACACAACATCCAAAAGAATTGGCCAGATCAAATGAAAATAGCTCAACAAATGAATTTAATGAAAGAGAAATATTATAAAGTTTGAAATTCATATGGCCATCTTATCCAATGGAAAGACGTTGGTGATAACCGTTTGAGCACATTACCAGTATATACAACCAAGAATAATATTAAATTCCAAATTTTAAGAAATATGGGGAAATTTGTCCTCAATAACATGGAGAATACTTAGACAAAGGTAGAAAAATCCCACAGAAAGTTATGGAGAGTAGCAAAGGATCTACTAGAAAAATTCAGAATGGAAAACATGGAAGACTTGGAAAAAGCAGGATAGGCTCACAAAATGATATAAAATGTCAATACTAGGAGAAATATGAATGGGAAAGCCATCGATTCAATGAGAGAAATTGTAAAAAAATATTGTAAGAAATAATAGTGAAACCAAATCAACTAGTACTGTTAATCAAACACATCATACAACAAACAAAGGATGCCTTAAAGATAGAAGTAGTGACACCTATTTGTGAAAATGAAATCAATATTGAGAACATGTAGGCGAGCAGAATGGAGACCATACTAGAATATTTCAAGACATGGAAAGAATTCAAGGATCCAATGCAAATGCCCAAGGTCACTTTATTATTGTAACTGCCCTATATATTTTGATTAATTTTGTAATTAGTGTAAAATTCCAATAGGAAAGGAAAAATGAAACTTTGTAGTTGTCCTTTGATAGAGTGACAGTTACATAATACAAAAATTCGTTCTCATATTTTATAAAAGGGATGGATGTAAAAGTAAATGGACATTTGCACTTGGTTTTTGAAAGGTGGTCCTATTGCTCCTAATTTAATGAAGATTAAGCAACATTTCTAGAAACTGTGATTGCAATGAATGTATCTCAGAATTTTCTTAATGCATTTGTCCTAATTTGAGTATCGCATGTTCAATTGTATGGACTCTTTCTACAATTTTCATGTATACTCAGATTGTCATGGTTTCCTTCATTGAATGCAGTTATAATATTTTTATAGGAAATAACAACCAATTGTTATTGTTTCTAAATAATATTATTGTTCTTATATCCCATTTCTATGTATGAACTAATTTTAATTCAAAATGATTTTTTTCTTAACTATATTCAATTTTCTTTAGTTAGATCCTAATCAGGATAGGATTAGTTTAGTTAGGATTGCATATTAAGATAGCTATAGGTAGTATCATTTTAGTTTAATTTCATATTTTAATTCATCTGATAAACTTTAGTTCCTAGATTCATATTTAGAGAGTAGATTTAGTTTGGAAACCATGCCAATATACTAGTCGGAAATGCCACCCCAAGCAAGAGTGATTCTAATTGGGACTTGCCATCGAGTGTTATCCCTTAACTGATTGACTGGGCCTTTTGGAACCATGAAAAAATCCATGATATAAACGCTTCCTAGATACATAATGCACCATTTGTCACATTCCAAATATCATAAAATCATTATTTCATATATATCAGTAGACTACTTAGAGGATACAAGCATCCTATATGCATGTCCAAGCATTCTTACATGCACTATTGCATGTCTGTATGGACCAAGCATTCATTCACAACACACCTATTAGTGCATATGCATTTCATCTTTCCTATATGTATTCTACATTACTTCTTAGTATGCTTTCCGATGCATATTTATTCCAACTTGATTTATTTGTTTGTATTGTGGATGGTTTTCCTCAGATTCCTTTAGATTTTGGATGCCTTGTTTCTTCTTACTAAACACCTTCCAGCCAAGTCCAACTTGGAATTTTAACATTTCCAACCAATATGTCCTATTGGTGTCTTCTTCCATTGAAGCAAGCATGCCCCAACTATGAGTATTCCCTAATTCTTTATAAGAATTACTACAACTGAATATTAGTACTTCAATCTAATAACCACTCACTACTTTATTTCTCCATTGGCACCTTTAAAATGAATGAAACTTCATTATTTCAGTCACCAAATTCTTTTCACTCATATGTCTCTTCCACTGCGAACGTGTTGATGGGGCATAATTCACATGAAAACAGTAAGGGGTACTCCCCAATACATGGTACCAACTAGACTATGCACCATTTGGTTTAGGAGACCCATCCGAAATTTGGCCCAGCTACCATTGCTATTTTTGGGGGTTTTACTGGTTGCGGTCTAATCTACCGATGAATATGGATGATGAATGGATATGAAATGAAAATATGTAGATGAATACTATGTTTTGGAAGTAAACTAATATATTTCTAATCTATCCTACCCTATCCTAGCTAGGAGCATACTAAAGTAACTAGGTGAGATGTAAAGGAAACCAAACTCTGCATAAGACCCCCACACATGCAGCCAAAACAAAAGTGTAGAATAAAAAACAAGTGCATACTTACATATAACCATAATAGTCTAAATTATATTTATGCATGTGTTAATAACCCAACAATCTAAGGACTTAAAGATATGTGAAAGGATAATCAAAACTGTTGATTAACATATAGTTCATAATATTAGTCTATAGGAAAACAAGAATTCTTACAATCCATGTGAACAACATACATCCCCACTTGAAATAGTTCACAACAAAGAAAGATTCACAGATAAATCTTCTTTCTTTAGAAAAATGGCCTTGAGGGCTTCTCAATAGTCATTAACAAAGTATATGTTCTTGAATTAGTTCTTGGGTCTATACAGTGCTTGAAGAGCCCCTTCAAAATGGGCCTCTTTCCTCTTTTATACAATAATTTGTAACTCATGATTGACTCTTTGTATTCTTCTTAAAGAAGTTGTTACAAAAACTATTGAGTTACCTTTTTCCTAGTGATAAGTGTACAATAAGACAAAATTGAATTTGGTTGAGAAAAAAACAAAATAAGAGATAGGTAATAGAAAATTTTATTTATTCAAGAAATTTTTGCCTTGAGGTATGTTATCCACACTTATAGATGATCATACATAGATATGATTCTAGGGTAAGATAGTTATTCTAGCATTGCAGTATGCATAACTAAGCTATATTTGAGGGTGCTCATATCCTTTAACAATGTTTCCATGAATGTTGGTATCATGGTATGCAATTTTATATGCCATAAGAGATGTTGATCTATTATATCTGTAGTAATTGTGGTGGTTGCTTCGACGACTGATATTCTATGATTTGTGATATCATGCAACTTATATACCATTTCTTCCATGACCATATTTTCACGAAGCTCGTCTAATTGAGGAAGCTAGCACCTTTTAATTAATTCTTGCATGGACTTATGTAGTTTAGAGCATATGGTCATTGATTTAGTTACCTCTTTATTTTCTCTTTTCTCAGCTTGTTGGGAGCTGTGTAGTGAATACATATCTACCTTCCTCTATGAGGTTGATGGTCAATATAGCTCAGCTAGTGCATCAAGATTCTCTGCAATCGAATTTTCAATATCATTGATTCCTTCTCGGATTGGGTTGAACTGAGTAATTTTTTCTTGTATTTGACTATTTTGATCAATTATTGTGGTAGATGCTTGTTGGAAGAGGTGTGAGTGAGTATATATATTTATAATGGCCTCTTCTATTTATTTTCTAACTTTATCAACACTGGATTTGAAACTCTGCATACTGTTTTCATCGAATTTTACCTATTGGAGTCTTTCTTCCAGTTCTCTAATTCTTTCCTCTTTTTCCTGATTTTGCTGGCACAACCTCATAATATTGTCTTCATTAGCACTCATGAATGTGGTCCCAGCTATAGTGGTAGCTATGGGATTTTCCCTAACATCCCTTGTTATGGGCACTTGCATGAGGACCGATATTGGCATCCCTTGAGTTGTTGGCACTTTCTTTACTTGTTCTTGCACAATCTTCCCAGTCTTGTTGTTGTAAGTGAAGCTTCTCAAATTTGGAACTTTACTTGGTTGAAATGGAGCGCAAATCCCCAATCCTATATTTTTTAATGGTGTCTCTTTGATGGTGTCTATTTTTGACACTTCTTGGATATCGAGTAATGGCACAGGACAATTTTGGGAAAAAATCAAATCATTGCCGGAAAATATGGAAGCACGCCAAAAAAAGAGGAAAAACAACACCGAGAAAAGTAGTTACAAGTGGAAAAATTGTTTTGGATCAGTTGGAAAGTGGACAAGCACTAACTTGGAGAATGGTTGGATCATGGACCAACCGATATTAAGTCAAGGGGAAAGTAGAAAAACCTAACCCACTTAGGGTTAGGGTTTTTGTAAGGGATTTGTCCCATTTTGTTGTATAAGTAGATTGTATTAGGACGATGAAAAGGTTGTCTTTTAATTGGTTTGGATATTATTTGTTACATGGTTAGGTTTTTGGATAAGAGTTCTTATATTCATGAGGACTATTGAGATCTCTGGAGATCGGTTGTAATGGAAGAAGGAATGTAAAATGCACAACATTGGATTTTGTAGGAATATGAATAAAGAGCCAAAGCGACAAATCTTTGTGGACATATTCCCAAGGGGGGTGAACCATGGTATATTTGTGTTATGTGTCAATGTATTCATGTTTCCCTATTATAGTTACTTTAATGAGTTTTATGATGAACCTACTAGAATAGTAAGGAAAATAATACTGCACACTAAGGGTGAATTGATGAACTATGTAGAACAACATCGAATGGATGAATGTCATAGTTAGTATTCAGATCTGAATCTTATGTTGCAGTAGATGAATATATGTCATTTGGTATATGATGTTGTAATGGATAATGAAGTCTATTGGTTATATGTTGTGTCACTGGTAAGAATTAAAGTTAGCATAATATATGGGTATTTGAGGGTTAACAGGTGAATATGTCTAATGGCCCAAAGAGAGAAGCACATCCCATCCCTTGGTTGTAGACATCTAATTCATGCAACCACCCATTGAAGCCATCTCGGGTGAGACTGCGTAGTTCTCTTTATGTGTTGTGTTTCCTTTTAGTATCCAGAGGGGCTGATGGTTGAAGGGTTGTTGGTAATTATTGGCCCTCGACCAAGTTTTGAGGAAACATTGGTTGTGCTTGACCACTTGTGGGACTTTGACAGGCTGGTCAAAGATGGAGCGCTCAGGCAGAGCTGAGATCGTGGGATCTCGCTTGTTTTGCAGGCCTGTGGACCCAGCAAGGGTTTATTGGGGTTTATGTAATGGGTTATGGGATGTCATCCCATGGGTTTACCCATGTTTAGGTCTCTTTGTAAATGTATAAATAAGTAGCTAAGAAATGTAAGAACAAATACTTGTAATTGGCTTAGTGCATGACTACTAGTGGTTATGTGCATAATAGGTTAATGTTGACGTAGTGCAAGAAGTTGTAAGTTATTTGTGCAGATAGACTGTGTAAGGCTTTGTGATAATAAGGAGTTGGATCTGTGCCTTGACCTTATTTTGGGATGGAGGATATAGCGTGTTGCGTGTAGATCTCCTGTCCTATGCGGAGTTGGGATATGTGGATCTGTGCATAGGAGTAGATGAATGTAAGAATATTGGGGACTAATAAAGAAGAAGAATAAGTTGGTGGACATAGCCCCACACAGGGGTGAACCACGTATATACTGTGTCTTGATGTGCTTTGTGCGATGTTGTTTAGGTGGTTATTTTCTTAGTGTCATTGTTGTTATGTGTAATGAATGCATCTAATGTTGTAGCTTAGTGCTTAATAATGTTAAAGATGAATGAATGTCGGGCTTGTGGACCCAGAAAGGTTTTATTAAGGCTTATGTAACGGGTTATGGGATGTCATCCCATGGGTTTATCCATGTTTAGGCCTCTTTGTAAATGTATAAATAAGTAGCTAAGATATGTAAGCACGACTACTTGTAATTGGCTAAATGCATGACTACTAGTGGCTATGTGCATAATAGGTTAATGTTGGCTTAGTGCAAGAAGTTGTAAGTTCTTTGTGAAGACAGACTGTGTAAGGATTTTTGCTAATAAGGAGTTGGCTTTGTGCCTTGACATGATTTTGGAAAGGAGGATCTGGCGTGTTGCGCACAAATCTCCTATCCTCTATGGAGTTGGGCTCTATGGCTCTATGCACAGTAGCAAATGAATGTAAGAATATTGGAGACTAATAAATAAGAATAAGAAGTTGGTTGACGTAGCCCAACACTGGGGTGAACCACGTATATGTTGTGTCTTGATGTTCTTTGTGTGATGTTGTTTATGTGGTTATTTTCTTAGTGTCGTTGTTGTTATGTATAATGGATGCATCTGATGTTGTAGATTAGTGCTTAATAATGTTAAATATGAATGAATGCTAGATCCGAGTCAATGCTATGTGCTAAGTGATTTTAAGTGTTGATCTGGATTGTTACTGCGTTGTTCTACACTTAGGGTTTGATCTACGATGTGAACGAGATTCATGAAATCATTCATATTGTTGGCTAAGTGCTCTGTTAAGTATTGTAATCATAGATATGTGTCTCATATTGGTTGTATACACTTGAGTCCTGCAACCCTCCCTGCCTCTACCTCGGGTGAGACTTCATATGCTTCACAGGTGTTGCCGAAAGGGCCAGTAGTTAGGGTTTTGTTGGTGCGCTGTTGAAGCATTGAACCCTGGGTCTTCCCCTATGCCAAAAAATGGTTCTGTTGTTGGGACCTAAAGCTGTGATTGTTGGGAAGTGAAGAAAATATAAATCTTTGTGCGTAGATCTGTTGTTGTAATGCACAATATTCTACTTGACTTGTGAAGCTCTGCACTAAGAAAGAAACTAGATCTGAAAGAAAGAGGTAAGATCTTAAAGCTTGGTGCTCTGGTAAAGGTAAGATAAGTGGAAATTTTTGCTTCAAAAGTATGAATCTAGGTATGTTTGATATATTTTGTCCTAGTATGAGAACTAGGTCACAGTTAGAAGAAAGAGTTTATCTGAATAAATTTGATAGAAATAGAGAAAAATATGTTATTCCTATGCATAGAAATAATTGTTGGACTAATAAGTGGATGTAGGAACCTAGAATTTTTTTTTGCAGATTGCAAGTCCAACACTGTGATCCCAGTGCACAGTACAGGAGAGGATGGGGATCTTTTAAAAGAAAGAGAGGATTGACACTGTGTTATAATTGCAAAAGATCGGGACATATTGCTAAGGAATTCCCTAGTATAGGTCCTATTTATCTTTGTTGTAAAGCTATTGGTCATGAGGTTGAGGATTTCCCAAGAATGATTGATAAAGTTGAAAATATGAACATGACACAAGAAAACTATAAAGAAGGTCAAGAGACTAAGGATATGTTAGAAAACCAGAAAGAGAAATAATCATAGAAATCTCAAACTATGTTAAAATAAGTAATGGATGATCACAGAGACATCAGTTTACCTGAGATCCTGAAAGAAAAATAGTGCATAGTCACAAGAATAGAAGACTTCAACATAGACTGCGTATTGTATGAAGAAACACATGTGAATATTATGCCAAAAAGCACTTGGGAAATTTTGGGAAAGCCTACTATGATACCTTCATTGGGAAGGATCAGTTGGTTTAAAGGAAAGATGATAACCTTATATGGAAGAGTTACTAATATACCTATAATTTTTCATGAAACATCAACTGAAGAATAATTTGAAGTCATTAAGTTTGTTGAGAACAACGCCCCTTTTCCACTTTTATTAGGAGAGACTTGGATTGAGAAGGATAAAAT
>ML811499.1:0-50864 GCA_009831015.1 Picea engelmannii
AAGATAAAATTCCTTCCAAATCTACCTCCAAATCTGAGTCTGATGTAGTCTAAGCCCTGAACTATTCCAAATGGTCGGATAATGCCCTAGTTAGTATACCTACCTGCAGAATGTGGGATAACTGGGATAACTGAGGAGCTACGAGGAACCCAAATATTCTAAGCTTTTAGACGATACATGTAGCTAAAACCTACATCAAAAATTGCTCGAAATTCAAACACCAAATGCCTTTGCGAGGAAAACTGAAGTGGGCCCAAAAAACATGTGACATCCATTGCTTTCAAATCTGATCAGAAGGAAGATAAATGTATGGAAGCTACCTGTAAGTTGGATATTGCCGCAGATAATCAGAAATACGATGGTATGTGCATCAATTATAATGGCACCCCTCTTGGCCTGCTACTGTGTTCTGAGGCTTCTTTGCGTTCAAACTTTCATTACAGGGTTTAGGGATTAAGGCTTTACAACGTAGAATATATTGTTGCTCCGCGTTAATATTTCTAAAATATTGTTGGGGGTTTTACAATTTGTACACAGTTCACATTGAGGGATGTTTGGGGTTTTACAATTAATTCGTACACGGTTCAGATTCAGGGATGCAATTAAATATTACCAAGATTAAAACAAGTGTTGTATGGCAGCCGAGTCCGTCAATTTGGGATGGGAGTAAATGTGAGATAATAGAGAGGTGGGTAGAAAGTTGAAGTAGATGTGGTTTGTATGTAGAACATAGTAAAGTAAATGTATAGTTTTATACATATGAAATATGTATTTTTATACATGTGAAATATGTACTTGTATAAAGTATATATTTAGATTTATATATATGAAATTTATACTTTTATAAAGTATGGGGAATAGATTTTATATAGTATGCACGGAGCCCTCAATGCATACTTAGTCAGTTTCTGAATCGCGGGTTCTCAGGGTGGCGGGTTCAAAGTTTGGCCTTTTATGTTCTGTGGCCTACAAATAGGACCGACAATTCCGCGATATACAAAATAACAGGCAGAGTGGTGGACTATAGAAATTTATCAGAAATTAATAACGTTAGTTATACAATAGAATAGTAATAAAGTCTGTTATATAGGTTCGTGGAGAAAAACACTAAAAAATTAGCATTGTCGAACTATTTTGCTTTAAAACTAAGGTTTTTCTTGGACAAAAAAGATATAGCATTGTCGAATTGGTTTTCTTTGCAGATGTTTTCCAGAGCATGGACGGAGCAGTCATTCCATACTTAGCCAGTTTTTGGATCACGGGTTCTCGGGCTGTCGGTTTCAAAAATGGGCCTCTGTTGTTCCGTGCCCTATACAAATTGACAAGTGGGCTTGTGAACTATACAAACTTATTATAAAATAAATAATGTATGTTACATATCTCTGGAAATTACATGAACATTTAAAACATCATCGTCATTGAAGACCAAAAAATTAGCATACAATAGGAATTTTGCACCCAATAATTCTGTCATATACATGAGATAGTAATTTATAGAAGATTATAACATTATACGAAGATTTATACTAATTTGTATAATGTTATAAAACTTCATACATTTTGTACTGAACAATTCGCAGTTGCGGGTTGGCAGAGTTCCAGGTTCACACTTTTCATGTCCAGTGTGTTACGTGATATACATTTTGCATGAAAGACTTCGGTCATATACATTTTGCAGTGAACAATTCCGTGATATACATGACAGAGAGCAATCTATAGAATATTATAACGTTGTATGGAGATTTAAAGTAATTTATATAATGCTATAACATGTCTTAGTTAATGAAGAGTATAAGCTATTATTTAAATTTTATTCAATATTTTTTTTTTTATAAGTAAGATTGTATAAAAGTTTGTCAAAATGAAGGAGTACAAAGAATTTCCATGGTTTCAAGCTGTAAATACTGAGATGCCCTGAGGGAAAACCTGCTCAGCTAGGCAAACCGCTTCATAACTTAAGTGTAGATTGTCACTGATACAAAAATAGTTCAAAATTCTGGCCCGTAAGGGTGGGCGCTAGAACTGTAGAAAGTGTAGATAGCCTAATTATAATAACCATGGACAAAATGCATGAAAGGTCGACATGCACATGACAAAACAGTAGACAAAAACAAATCATCGGTATGGGTTGTAGTGCGGCGACGCGGCCATGCAGAAGGCGCGAAATGTCGTGTCCCCGGGAGGAGGCGGCTCCTCCTGGAGTGGTGTGTGGTCCAGTTGCATAGCGTTCTCTGTCTCTGATGGCAGGTGCTCTTCCTTCTGGACGTGCTCCGGGCATGATGGAAGCCTCTGGTCCTCGTAGTCTGCGTCTGCGTGGCCCAAATTTTCCAGTGGCAAGACTGGTGCCGAGGTTGTTGTTGCTTGGGTTGTTGTTGATTGGGTTGCCTCTGG
This sequence comes from Picea engelmannii, assembly GCA_009831015.1. Classification (NCBI taxonomy): domain Eukaryota; kingdom Viridiplantae; phylum Streptophyta; class Pinopsida; order Pinales; family Pinaceae; genus Picea; species Picea engelmannii. The sequence goes on from ML811499.1 coordinate 2,392, forward strand.
TGCGGGGAGATGAGCACCTTGTAACGCGAAGAACAACTACAGGAGTCGAGAGGCTTTGTCGTCTAGGCTCTGTAGGTGGAACCGAAGGTCGTCCATCTTCTGATGCAAGTCGAATACCAGGCTATGCACCAGTGCAAGGCCTATTTGCCACTCACATTCTGGGTCTGCGTTGGAATCCGCTCGAGATTGGAGTTGTTGTCGTGAATTTTGACTGGCTTTCAAATCATCCATCTGAAATTGGGTGTCGTGAAGCTGGTCCTGAAGCAACGGGGTGGCTGGAGAGTTGGGAGGGGCCAAAGGGCCTGGGTGTGAAACAGATGTAGAATTGGCTAAAGGTCATGGGTTGTTATTCAGTGAGGCCCCTGAGCAGTCCAACTTTTCCATTTTGTTGGCAAGGGACACAGGAAGGGGTGGGAGAGATGCGGGAATTTGAGTCGACTACGCCAGGGAGGAGGACAAGGTGGTCGAAGAGGAGGATAACAGGGAGGGAGCAGGCAGGGGACGCAGGACCAGGCGGGGTCGGTTTGGCTGGCAAGTTGGTTGACCTTTGGACTTCCTTCGTAGCTGGGGCATCTCCGGGATAATGGCAGAGCGAAAATGCGGCAGAAACAGAGCAGGGCAGGGCAAATGCAGAGGAGGGAAAGGTTGGGCAGGAAGCCGAGCTCTGAGAAGAAAAATCGGGAAATAATGAGCCATCTGGACCCGCTGGAGCAATTGAAATAGGGCGGGCAGCTGGTGAGGTTCCATAGATGGTCGCACGTGCAGAGTAAAGGCGCAACGAGGGTGTTGGTCCGTCGAAAGGATGCGAAAGCAGAGCAAGGTGCACTGAGAGTAATGGCTCCATGCCTCGAGCGAGCTGAACTTGAACTGATTAGGCAGTTGGGAGTGAGTGGCACGCGATCGTCACATCGTCGGTGTCACTGAGTATCGCTCCTGGTTGCTCTGCTCGACGCGTGTGTTGTAATAGCAACCCATCCATGGGAAAGGGAATAAATGCGAAGGAGTACAGACATGTGGGCAGGATTATTGTTTAGAAATGCTTTGCATACGGTCGTGGAAAAAATACACAGAAATAGTAATAACGTGCTAGTGCGCTGAAATTCAGGCTTTGTTGTTCTATGGCCTACAAATTGCACCCATAGTTCCACGACATACAATTTGACAGTTGGAGTTGTGGACTATTTGATATTTAAGGATGTATGTATGTTACAAAGAAGAGTTGATAGATACCAAATATGTAATTTGATTAAGTAGATATATAGACCATTGTGGTTGTCGGGCTGGCAGGCTGAAAATTGTGTTGCCATAGGTTCGTGGAGAAAAGCATAAAAAGACTACCAACACCGAATTAATTTTCTTTAAAACAAAGGCACGGGAGCTTCATTCCGGGTTGTCGGGGTGGTGGGTTGAAAATTGGGTTATTGTTGTTCCGTGGCCTACAAATAACACCGAGAGTTTTGCGAAATACAAATTGAGAAGCAGTTTTGTGGACTATTTGAATTTTTGGATTGCGGGTTCTCGGGCTGTCGGGTTGAAATTTGGTTTTATGTTGTTCTGTGGCCTACAAATAGCACCGAGAGTTCCGTGATATACAAATTGACAAGTGGTCTTGCGGACTATTTGAAATTTTGGATCACGGGTTCTTGGGCTAGGGGCTTGAAAATTGGCCTTCTGTTGTTCTGTGTCCTACAAAAATCAAATATGTAATTTGATGAAGTAGATATATAGAGCATGCACAGAAGCTTCATTGCGGGTTGTCGGGATTACGGGCTGAAAATTGGGCTTCTGTTGTTCTCTGGCCTACAAATACCACCAAGAGTTTCGCGATATATAAATTGACATGTTGCTTTGAGGACTAGAATTTTTGAATGGCGGGTTCTCGATCTGGCGGGCTAAAAATTGGGCTTCTGTTGTTCCATGGCCTACAAATAGTCCATAGAGTTGCGCGATATACAAATTGACAAACGGACTTGTGAACTATTTGAAATTGAAGGCGCTCGTGTCGAACAAGTTTAGCATTCCCGAATTAGTTTTCCTTTTCACATATGCTGCTGGAGTAAACAAAAAAAAAATAGTACTGACGTCTGTTACATAGGTTGGTGGAGAAAAGTATGAAACAAATATGATTCCCGAATTAGTTTTTTTTTTTTTTAAACGGCTTCTGGACTTAGGCATTTTTTGGTTAGCGGGTTCTCGGGCTGGGGACCTGAAAAACGCGCTTATGTTCTTTTGTGCCCTACAAATAACACCAGTAGTTCCACGATATACAAATTGAGAATCGCACTTGCGGAGTATTTGAATTTTAAGGAGCTCGTGTCCGAAAAATTCAGCATTCATGGATTAGTTTTCTTTACATAGGTTTTACATACGTTGGTGGAAAAGAGGACAAAAAGTATAGTACCAGTGTCTGTTACATAGGGCGATGGGCAGAAGAACGAAATAAATAGCATTCCCGAATTAGTTTTCTTTAAAATAGGGGCTCCTAGACACAAGAAATTGAAATTCGTGAAATTATAGGTTTCTACAGACCATAAACTATACATAACAAATATGTAATTTTGTAAAGGAGACATTTACTTTTATAGATACAAAATATGTACTTTCATAAAGTATGGGGATGAGATTTTATAGAACAATGACGGAACCCTCATTCCATGTCCTACAAAGAGCAGGCAGAGATAGACGGTGTACAAATTGAGAAGCAGGCTTGCGGACTATTTTAATTTTAAGGGATTTTCTGACAAACATTGTGCAGGGCATGTTGCAAAGATGCAAGAAATGACAGTCTCTTTATGTTTGAGTAGAAAGAAAGTAGTGAACACAATTTTACAACATTTATATAAAAAAATAATAAAACGTATTACATATTGCTGAAAATTTAAAGAAACATATATATATAAGTGAAATTTGATATCTGAAATTTCAGTAAGTGATTTATGTCATAGTCCATTCTGAAAATGAAAAATCTAGGAACACATAAAAGCAGGAGGAAAACTAGCCCTCCCGAATTAGAGCATAGACGGAACCCTCATTCCATACTTAGCCAGTTTTTGGATGGCGAGTTCTCGGGCTGGGGATCTGAAAAGTGGGTTTATGTTGTTCCATGACCTTCAAATACCACTGAGAGTTTCGTGATGTACAAATTGATAATGGGACCTGTGGACTATTTGAATTTCAAGGGGCTCGTGTCCAAAAATTTAACAGTCGGGAATTACTTTTCCTTACATAGGTTTTACACACTGTGGTGGGCAAATGTACAAAAAATATAGTACCAATGTTTGTTACACAGGGTGGTGGACAGGAGGACCAAATAAATAACATTCCCGAATTAGTTTTCTTTAAAACAGGGGCTCGTGGATACAAGAAATTGGAATTTATCAAACTATAGGTTCCTGGAGAGTATAAATTGTACATGGCAAAAACGTAATTTTTAAAATTAGATATTTACTTTTATACATACAAAATATGTGCTTTTATAGAGCATGTACAGAACCCTCATGCTATATAGTGTGACGGAGCCCAAATTACATACTTAGGCAGTTTTTGGAGCGCGGGTTGTCGAGCTGGGGGGCTAAAAATTGGAAAAAAATGAAACGTGTTACATATTCCTGGAAATTTAAAGAAACATATATATTTGTGAAATATGATATGTCGAATTTGAGTGAGTGATTTATGTCATACTTTATTTTGAAAAAGAAAAAAGGAGAATAGAGATAAAATAAACAGAATGACTTCACATTCAACATAGCTGAAGATAAAAAATCTAGGAAGACATAAATATATAATGAGACAAAAGAATAGTTTTATTTGGAATATATGAAAAAAATAATAGTTTGTTACATATCACTGGAAATGTAAATGTGTTTGTCATATAGACTGGGATTGGGGCTCCCGTGGACCATAACAGAAATATGTACAAGAAATAGGAGTGTGGAAATAAGTTGGACACGCTAGAATGTAATACCTGAAAAGTAGAAATGTGAAAATCAGTTTTTGTCTATAGATTTCTACTCAAAAAAGGAATAACTGGATTGATAAAGAAAGGACTATCACTATACACTTACAAGGATGGTACGCATAAGTAATTTTTGTGTTTTGATCATTCATTTCCCAGTTGGTTTTTGTGGGCAGCCCGCTTCAATAACTGGATTGATACACAGAGGATTTATGCATTTGCCTGTTGGATTTCGTGGCTGATCCACTTCAAGTTCTCTTCAATATAGCTTCTCAAGGGGGCAATGTTGATGTCATTATGGATTCAAATGTTGAAAACTTCATTTTCTAATTCGCTTAGATCAATTGAAAGTTTACACAGACCTTCATGAATGTCTCCATTTTGTAGCGAATACCCGACTAGCTAGTTGTGCACCTCTTCTTCATCATATTCAACAATTCTGTAAAAAAATTCTATAGACAAAGCCTTCAAATTATCAACTTGTTGATCAAAAGCTTGCTTGGTTAACGTCAGCGAGTTGATCAGGATTAAGCTGGGGTCCTAGAAATCGTTTGTCTTTCCTGTTAAGTCTATTTTGGTGAGCTTTGTGAATAATGTTTCTTTCTTTGATATTGCCTGCTCACACGATTGCACAATTAGGTACAAGTTCTTCACTTTCTGTTTTCAGCATGCTTCTAATTGAGTGAGCCTTTTTTTTGACGGGATATCATGTTGTGTTCTTCTCGTCTCTGGCATGTTGTTGACATGAAAGGCAAAAGGGATGACCGAGTGAACATAGAAAGTTTCTTCATTCTTTAAATCCTTCTGCAGAAGTAGGAGCAAGTTATGTGCCCTGCTCCCCAGGGAATCCATATTTTGTGATGTTTCCCATGCCTTGGCAATCAGTTCTATTCTTTTGTTGATATTTTTCTCGACATAGCATCTACAGGATGCAAGGAAGCTGGAGGACCCTTTTAGATTTGTTGTAGGGGTGCACGTAGTTGCAGGCATGGCTATTTCCAAGGAACTGCCAAGCAATGGCATAGGAAACAAAGCTTCCTCTAATTCCTTAATCTGGTTCTTTAGTATGGCATTTTCAGCTTCAATGACTCCAACAGAATCATGAAGGGCATCTATGGTTGCCCTGTGAAGTTCATAGATTTTGGATGCGTGCATATTGGCAAGGTCAAGTTCTAAAAGATGTTTTCTTTTCTTATTTTTTACATCTCTTTTTTCAATGATTAATTTTTTTGATTCTGTTTCAAAAACAACGCTCTGGAATACGAAGGATTCATCTTCATCAAAAATGTCGGTACCAACCATGTCCATTGAGCAGGTATGCTGAATTGCGTGTGCCGGCTGATCAAGGTTGCAGAATATGCTTTCCAGATCAGCATCAAGATCCATGTTTTGACGGTAAATTTCGGGCTGCTCCACCTCCCCTACAATTTTTTTTTCCGTTCTTCTGCACGGGAAGCTCTTGAGGAAGATGTTGACTGTGTCTCTACAAAATTGTTGTGCAGTTGTTGGCAGTAGTTTATCAAAAGGTTGGTTGGTTCCAGACGTTGTTTGAAATGAATAAATGGAGGGGACAATATAGCCCCCCACAAACATTGCTTCAATGTGTGCGAATGGAAAATCTCCTCATTAATGACAATATCTATGTGTGTTGTATGGTGACCTGTTAGAAGTAAAACATAGTTATTGCAAACTTAGAAGTGCGAAGGTGAGGGTTACGGCCAACAACATTTAAGGATAGGAGGTTTCGTGAACGAACCAAGCTGGCAGCATGCGAATGACATTGCATGGTATTTAAAATTAAGACTGGGCAGTGATTGGAGGTTTCATGAACGAAGCAAGCTAGCGGCGTGTGAATGACATTCCATGGCATTTGAAATTAAAACTGGGAAGGGAGAAGAAAATGCTTCACAAAAATTGCATTAATGGCAAAACTTCTCGAGCCTTGCACGCATCAATGACAACTTAGATGCTAGTTGCACGATGACCTGTTAGCATTAAAGATTTAGAAAGAAGACATATATACACACACACACATATAAACAATATTTTTTATCATGCACACGGGAAAGAGCAAGCAAGGAAGGAATGACCAAGTATAAAAGTGCATGGTTCGGGATCGCGATTCTCGGGCAGGCGGGTTCAAAAGAAGGCCTCTATTGTTCAGTGTTCTACAAGTAGCACACAAAGTTCTGCTATATACAAATTGAGAAGCGGACTTGCGGGCTGGCCGAAATTTGATAGACCATCTACAGTTTTTGGATCGCGGGTTGTCGGGATAAAAAACGACACTTTATTGTTCGGTGCCTTGCAAATATCTTATGATAATAAATTGAGAAGTGGATTTGCGAGGTGACCGGCTCAACATTCTACTCCAAGGCTGGTGGGCTCCCACAAACGAGCAATACATATTTGTGGGTTGTACATTGGGCCGATTTCCGCCATATAGAAATTGGGTTCTCGGGCTGGCAGGTTCAAAATTGCCTAAGCAAAGCAAAGGGCTTTGTCCGACTCCCATTGCACATTTCATAATTCATGTGCAACACCAAGTCTGTGATTACCATATCAGTGTGTGTAGAAACGAGGCAAAAGTAAATATGTGCCTTTATAAAGTATGGACATGAGATTTTATAGATCGTGTACCGATATCGTATTCCATACTTGCAGGTTCTCGGACGGGAGGGGTAAAAAAATAGGCCTCTATTGTTCTGTGTTTTACAAATAGCACATACAGTTCCGCGATATACAAATTGACAAGCGGAGTTGTCGGGTGGCTGAGAATTTATAGAGCATGTATAGTTTGTGCATCGTGCGTTGTCGGGTTGGCGGGGTTAGAAACGGGTCTCTATTGTTCAATGCCCTACAAATTGCTTATGATGCACAGATCCCTTATTCCATATTTAGTCACTTATTTGGATCGCATACTTGCGAGCTACAAACTGTGCCTCTAATGTTCTGTGTCCTGCAAATAGCAATTATAGTATGGCGATATACATATTGACAAATGGACTTGCAGGTTGATTGTCTCAACATTGCAGTTCTGTTGGATGGCAGACGTGTAGCGTAGTGGCTTCTTGGCGGACAAAAAAAGAAAAAAAAACTTACTCGCAAACAAGTTTGACAAATTCAGAGAAAGTAAAGGAAAAATTGTTTACTATGTTTGACAAATTCAGAGAAAGTAAAGGAAAAAATGTTTACTATGGAATAGAGGCAGAAAAAGAATGCATCTTTGCATTGATTCGTGTACATCTCTGGGTAGGAGTTCTTTGCACCTTCTAGTTTCCCTTTTTGTTTCTATCAACAAAAGTACAAAACAAAAGGGATATGAACATAAGCTCAGATGTTAAGAAAAATGCAACTGCTATGTACATATATACAAAAAATAAATGAATAAGATGAATAGAGTCACAAATAGTTTTTTTGAGGATGTACCTTATTTTTTCTTTTTTTGCACAATGTATATTTTATAATTAGAGTAGAAGATCATATGTATGCTCACTAGAACACTATGTGTAGAAATCAGGGATACAGATATGCTTTGAAACATAGAAATATGAGTTTGCAATAAGTTTGATGTATATGTCATAATTCAAGTGCAATACCAATTGTATCGTGATCAGACCAATATGTGTCTAAGAGAAACATATTGTATTGAGAAATGGGCACATTGGACTAGACATGGTCAATAAGTGCATTTTGCAGATGGGTTGTGTTGTTCAGAAGAAACCGCAGACCGTATTTGCACATGTAGTTTTGTAATTCTTTTGTTCTCCCAATATTTTGTAGCATGTCAATATTGAAGTCTCCTACAAGTACAATGGATCCGTTCACATGGAAATGGTCCAATGCATTGGAAATAACATTTACTATGTTGGAGAATGTTGCATGGGGAGCAACGTACAAATTTAGTATTGCAACTTTTGTTCCATGAGAAAAAAAATTGGCAAGCACCAATTCAACATTCTTTTCTTCGATATGTATGTGGTCCAAAATTGGTACATGTTTTTTCACCAGTATCATCACCCCATGTGTAATGTAACTTGATATGCAATTGTGATTTGGGAATTGTTTGCATGCATAGTGCCATGTGTGTTTCCTGCAAGCATAGAATATCGGATTGCATTAAATCATAGTCATTCAGTGTATCATCCATGTGTGCATTTAAGTTGTGTGTGTTAAGCGAGAGTATTGATACAGATGAATTTGTTTATATGTATTGGTAATCATAATGAAGTTGTCATTCTGTTGTGGTTCTCAGTCGTTCCATCTCAGTATCAACTTTTTGTTTCACTATGAAGTTATCTTTTGTCAGAGGACTTACTAAATACAAGGAGTCTATGCTTCTGACACAAGACAATGTTGTGTAGACAAGTCCATGTATCCGAATTCCAACAGGCTGAAATGCAACATTATCAAGTGTTAGGCCTTGTGATCTGTGGACTGTACGTGCACATGTAAGTTTAATCAGAAACTGTTTGTGAATCTTTAGTCGACATGTCTTTGCTGATGTCGATACTGGCTTTGATATTCGCAAAATAGGAGTCCAATCGCTTGCAGTGTTTGAATTATATAGATAAGACAACTTGCTTGTTTGTTGCTTGCCTATATGTGGTTCATGGAACTTAATCCAAAGGACATCTACTTTTTTTTGTCTTCATATAACCTTTTAGTATTCCATCTGCACCATTTACCAAGCCATCCTGCGAATCATAGTTACAGGCATATATTTCAACTAGCATTTCTAATTTCAGTGCAAGGTGCAAAGGTAAAGTGACCGAATGTTCATGACGTGGGACATTTCCATGGTTGTTTTCTTCCAAGTCAATCGTATTGATGATGATATTATCGCCAGACGTGAATGACAGCATGTGGCTATTACGCTTTGCAACATCCTTATTTCTATAGAACAGGTAAGGGAACGTTGGATCTGTTGGTGCAGGCTGTAAGCACCTCAAATTGATATAGGTCAATTCATCATATGTTTGGTTGTTTGTGCGCATTCTATTCAAAATTGCAATGAATGTTTCATCTGTCTAGCACATTGTAGTATGGAACTCAAAGCATTTAATATTGTCTCTCCAGAAGTCATGGGTCACTGTTTCCATGTTAACGATAGGTTGTTCAAATATCGAAGAATCTTGGATGGGTTGTGCCTAGTAAAAATCACCACAGAAGATCATGTCAATGTTTCCAAAGTATTTGGTCTACACATGTTTTATGCTTCTTAGCCGACTGTCAATGGAATACAAGAAGCGAATTCCAATCAAAGATGCTTCATCTATAAAGACAAGTTGGAGTTCCTCGTAAAGCTTAGATAATGTATCCAACATTTCCTTGCTAAGTGGAAGAAACTATGACTTGTTAAAAGGCATTAAAAATGCAGAGTGGACTGTTGTTCCACCAGTATTGTATGCAGCTTTTCTTGTGTATGCAACTATTAGGCCCTTTGGTTTCATAGGATCAGAGCAATTATTTGAATCATAGATTCATATAAGCGTTTGGAACAATGCTTTAGCTGTGAATGTCTTGCCTGTTCTTGCTCCGCCTATAAGAAACACATGCACAAGACTGTTCATGTTCAACCGTTTTTTAAGGGCAATGTCCTTTACAATTGTTTGTTGTTCACGATTCAAAAGACGTCTTATTCTATGGTATTCATTATTTTCAATCAGGAAAGGATGTTTTGTAACTTGAAAACCAAGGTTGATACGTTTTTCACTTTCAGCCACTGGAGGACGAGGAAAATCTGCTTGTAAGTCATAGGATTCGAAAGGAGTTCTAGTTGTTTTTGGGTTTATGAATGTCTCATCATGATCGCTAGTGTTTTCTAGGTCATTAAGTGCAACTTCTAGATCGCCCCATGTTGGATTAACATTCTAGGTAAATCTAGCTTCATGGATATGCATTATAGTCTCAAAGGCAACATACGCAGCCTCCCATGTAGAGAAGTTATGTATTAATGTCTCTTCATTTTCATGGAATGGAACATACAACAACAGTTTTTCTCTACAATAGTTTTCATAGTCACAATGTTTATTGTATTTGACAAACCGTATAACAGAGGGTTTTTTTTCTTTTTGATATGGGTGTCCCATTTTTTTTGTAATGCAATATGAATTCTGCTAAGCAGATATGCCTAATAGGAGATGGACGTTGGATGTAATAATCAATAATAGAGCGACATATGACGTCCTATGAATTTTCAGGTTCTTGTTGCAGCAAAACCGGTGGTTTAAGCATAAATATGCGTTTTTCAAGTGGAGATGTGTTTACAAAGACACATTTTCTTGAACTACAAGTGAGGGGCAAAGAAAGGGCAATGTGAATTGTTGGTTGAGCAGACATTTGTTGAAGATTAAGCAATGTATTGCCAAGGGAGCGTATCATTTGTATGGCATCAATATGACTTCTTTCGTGTTCTTTGCGTATTTTTCTGAATGCAGATGTCATAGATTTGTCAATCTGTCATATACAAGGTGCGGTAGGATGCTGCAGCATATGCATTCAGCATGCACTGTGCATTTGTATTTGCTTTCCACATAACTGGCATGTCATTGGAGAAACTGTTGTTCCAAATATGCGAGAGTTTTTGTTTAAGGAAAAGTGTTGGTTGCCTAAGCGTTATTTGTATGGATTGGATGTACTCATCTTCTGATAGATTTACCTGTGTCAAGAAGGCATCAAAGCTCGTCATTTCATCAAATCCTCCTTGTTCTAAAAATGCGAACAAGGATTTAGATTTCTCAACAACAACACTGTCCTCTAAACTAACTGGCTCTATGATTCTTGTAGCTCTCATTGGCAGAATGAGAAAATTGTATCTGCAATGCGAGCTTTTTTGTTTTCTACAACTTCTTATATGGTAATGTCTATGGACTTTCGCAAGGTCTGGTTCCAAATGATCTGTATTGCATGTTATGTATTTATACACAAATTGTTCAATCTCTCAATTGTTATCAGCTCCATAGATTGGTGCACCCTCTATCCACAACAGTGCGTGGTCATGCTCATTTCCCCGTCTGGGGTCGCTTATAGCCCCAAGGTCTGATTTGAACAAATGCAATTCGTAGAGAGACAAGTCTCTCCTCAAGTTCCGTAAGTGCACTTACATCTTCTAGTGGTGTATTACATCTTATTCGGTCAGGGGTTGCAAACTGTGGCAGTTTTCCATTTTCAAGCGATCGTTTGCATGGAAGACAAACTTTCTCACTGTAAAATGGTTTATCGTGGGCTGTCAGCCAGAGGTATTCAACTTGCAAATCAGGCGTGAAAGACTTACTGTTTTTTGAAAAATTCAATTGTTCACAAATTACACATGCAATGGAAGGAGTGGCTTTCATTTGTTTCATGTAGGTCTGTCTTGCATTTTTTTTCGCAAGGAAGTATGGGTAGAAACTATTTTTTGTTTTTCATGTACACCATGAACTGCCACAGTTGCATGACTATTCTAGGATATGCAAGCGCACATGTTTATGTTCTGTTCTACACGAACAAATTTCTTTACATTGTCATATGTGAGTTTCTCTCTAAAAGGAAGTGTAGCAATGTATTTTTTTCTCTCGCGCATGACCTTTTTCAAGTTGTGGTAACTTACTCTACATTTCTTGCCCAAGGGCGGGATGACCTGGTGGAAATTGGGATGAATTTCACTCTCACCCAGTTTCTCAGAAACTATTTTACGTTTTTTGTTCAAGGCCTCTATTTGCTTATCAGAAGTCCGACGAATTTGACGAATAATTTTTTTCAAATTGTGATAACTTACTCTACGTTTTTTGTTTAAGCCCTCTATGGCCTCATCACAACTGAATTGAATTCTACACATGTTTTTTTTGTTCAAGCCTTGCCTGCCCATATCGCAACCAGGAGGACTCTCATTTTGACTAAAAAGCATTCCACGCGTATGCAAATTCGATGTTGTTTGGGTGGCATGCACACTCAACCCTGAACTACCGATATCTCCAAGCAAAGGTTCATAATGGATATGTGATGTATCTGTTTTCAATGACAAGATGTGAATTATTCGATCGTAATATGAATCGATAACCCAGGAATGGACAGTGCCAGCTGGCGAGGCTGACCAAACCTGGATCTTCACCCTGAATACCATAGACAACCATTACAAACAGAATCTGCAACCCTCCATTCCCTTCTCCATATGGAAGTGCCATGTTCACAAGGTATTCCTGCCAACTTCCAATTGTCGGCATATTTTCCACGAGATATGGGCAAAGGTGTTGATGCAAGCACCTAAAAGCCTGTTCACTGCCGCCTATAATGCCATTGCAGAAGGACTGTACAGTGTAAAGACGCAACGACTGAACATCGAAGTTGGATGCTACCAAACAACAAATTGCATTAAACAAACTATCTCCACAACTAGACACAACATTTGTTTCCAGCTATAAACCATAACAATCTATGCCATCCAAAATCTGTTTCCATTGCGATTGAAGGTCTTTACAAATAACGGACAAGTATATACGAGGACATTCTATATTGCATATGGACATTTTTCTGTATAGCAGTGGTTCATAATGGCCACTGAGGGCATTGACATCATGGAACAAGATGCAATATGGATTGTCAGATGCAGTTTTGTCAAATAGTAGATATCTTGTTTTTCTTGTCAATGACCATATGCCAACTGAAATATTCAGCCAGTTAGATAGCCACCGAATACAAAATGTATCTCCCCAAAGTCCCCTCTAATGTGCAGGAAGAACTGGAGATGCAAACAACCTCATCTTTGAAAAGTACGTAGCCACATCATGTATTCCATGCAACTGTCGAAGAAAATCAGATTCCATTTCGTATTCATAGGACTACAAAGCCTCAACATCGCCATTTTTAAAACAGGCCAAGAAATAATCTATCAATCCATTGCGCAGCTCGGTCGACAAATATCAGAAATGCAAAAGAACCTAGAATGTATCGAAAAGGCAATCCCCAACAGTATACGAGAATGCATCCAATCTAAAAAGGCCATTCCTATGCAACACCACGTCAATGTTGTCATGTCCAATGGACTGTGTATCTTTTTCATACGACTCAACATCTATTACCTCTTTCATCTTTTGAACTGTCATTTTGAAGATGTTTGCTAGCTACTTTCAGTTTCTATCAAAACGGAGAAAAACACAGGAAAAAAATAAAAACTAGCAAAATAAAAAAGAAAAGCAAAATAGCACACCAATCCTCGTATGTATCTTTAAACCTTCTTCTTCTCAACATGAATCCCCCTAGTTCCCATAGCAGATGAGAAGAAAACAGACCGACGCTGGAAACTGAACCAAACAGAAGAAAGACCGCAAAAAAATAAAACCATAACTTAACTCAGCAGAAAGAAAATAGGCAAACGCAGTTTTCCGGCCCACGGAGTAGAAGCATACACTGCGTCTACACCCCGCCCGATGGTTCCATCTTCTGATAGCTCCTAACCACTTTTCGTAAAGGCCTCTGCATCGCAATTTTCAGAAAAACTATGGACGTGACATCCGCCATATGAAGACGCATTGTTTCCAGGAACAGAAACTAAGAGCACAGACAAAAATGGTCTAGAACAGAATATTGAAAATCACCAAGAACAGGGAAACTTACTCATCAACAAAGGATGAGAAGACCTTAGCGCCCAAAAAAATGCAAACCGCAACAACAGGTCCAACAACTTGCAAAGTTGAAGAACAACAAACCAGTGAACAACCACGAAGAGCTCGAACTGCATGTGCAGGACCTCAACTTTGCAAAGTTGAATCAAACAAGAACCAAAATCATCAAATGAAACAACGAACAAGGATGGGGCACAAGAGCAGGGATGTCGGCCATGAACAAAACTGTATTGCAAGGCATCTGTACAATAAACATTTAAGACTGGCAGAGCTCTTAGGTAAACAATTAAGACAGTAAGGACCATCGAAGGGCATAGGCCTGTGCAAGCATTTAAGAAAAGATGCAACATGGCAAGACTGTTCTCTCGAAGCATGCAACAATAAAGCATAAATCAGACATAGAATTATCGTGGAGAATGTATTCAACCCAGCAGAAAATGCCAAGGGGAAACATTCGAACTAGTGCTAGCATTAATCCATGTTCCACGAATGCATAACAAAATTTATGATTCAAAAAGACCATATACTACCAAATACTTTGGAAATGCAAACATATTTTACACTGGGAATAGTGAAGGCGACAATAAAACCTCCAATCCGTTGTCCAATCAGATCTTGACAAACATGATACTTTTTATTATATAAAAATCAATATTTTCACTTTCCTTGTTCCAACAATAAACAATAGCGAAACATTTCTGGTCAACGCACAAACTAATGCCAGGTCAACAATTTATCGATCGCTAGAGTCCCTCTATGCCTACATCAGGGGACTAATAATGATCTTTTCTTTAAATAGAAAAAGTCAAACCAATCACTTTTCTTTAAACATTATTAACATCAAAATTATAATCTTTTCTTTAAATAGAAAAGTCAAACCAATCACCTTTCTTTTCGAAGGGAGTCTATTGGAGATAATGAAAGAAACAAATATCTTGGGATTGACTTCCACTATAAGTATCATGATCTTTTCTATAAATAGAAAATTCAAACCAATCACACTTCTTTAAACATTATCAAGATCAAAATTATAATCTTTTCTTTAAATAGAAAAGTCAAACCAATCACCCTTCTTTTCGAAGGGAGTCCATTGGAGATAGTGAAAGAATACAAATATCTTGGGATTGACTTCCACTATAATCTCAAATGGGATACTTGTAGGGAGAAAATGATACAAAGAGGGTGGAGAGCCTCATACTTACTCCAAAATAGGTGCAGAAAAGCGGAACTTTGGGATTGGAAAACCAAAAAAAACCTCTTTGGTTTGTTGGTTACACCGATTGTTCTCTATGGTTGTGAAATATGGGGAAGCAGCATGTCAACTTGCATATAGACACAACTAGAAAGAATTCAAAAGCAATTAATTACTAGCAATCTCAAAGTTAAAGCCACAGTCTCATATGAAATTCTTTTAGCTGAAACAAGTACTTTTATGTTGGAGTCGACAATGATAACCAAATTAATAAGCTATTTAAAGAAGGTGGAAAACATGGATAACCAACGCTGGCCCAAATTATCTATGGAGGAGTAGTTAGATCGTAGGAAGAAAACTTGGATGAAGCAAAATAAAAAGTGGTTGAGTAAGTGGAATATCAAGTTGCATGAATGTCCTAACACCAAGGAAGAAATAAAAAATTCGTGAATGAAAAAATTAGGACTGACATGTGGACCAATCACAGTGGGCATAAAAAAACATACTACATCAAGGAGTTTAATCCAAATTGTGATCATAGCAAGAAAACATATTTAGGGGCATCTATTAAAGGAAAAGCAAGATTGTTAGTTGCACCGCTGAGGACGGGTTCACATCACCTTAGATGCGAGATCAATAGGTGGAAGGTACCCAAGGAAGTTTGGTAGGAGAGAACTTACATATTCTGCAATAAGGGTGTGGTGGAGACAGAGTGGCACTTTGTCATGGAATGTGCAACCTACATGGATATCCACAGTCAGTATGAAAACAACTTAAAGGTTGACAACATGCACCAACTATTTGATGGGAATAAGATCAACCAGATTGCTAGTCTTCTAGTCAAAATTCACAACAGAAGATGTGACATTGAAAAGAGTGTGAAGATGAGTTAGGGTTGTTATTCTCTTAGTCCCTTAGGTTGTTCAACCTCGTGGACGTCAATAAAGGTTTAAACATTTTAGGCTTTTACGTTACCCCTGATTTTACTCTATTTAACTAGATGCAAGTCTCAAAGATTTTAATTGGTTGTGAGTGTGACATGAGATGGTGTGTGAGTGTTAATGCACTAGAAATCACATTAAAGAGCATCATGATACAACTTGGGATTAGAATAGAGGTGGGGAAGTTAATAACTTTCCTCTCAACCATTTGAGCTAGACCCACTTAATATGTTGTTATTGAAGTTACAAAGGCAAGTCAATAAATTAGTTATTATAAAAAACCATAACAATTTATGAGAGAAAAATAAGCTCAACAAATTTTAATTTGTTGTTTTGTGAAATAAATGAAATTATCTCTTCATAATGTTGTCATGATTGCATATTGTTGTTACAATTATTTGTGCAATGATTCCAATAGTAAGCACTAAGTAGTGTTAATGATGATGTTATGTACAATGAGTGGAAGAGTTAGCACTAAATCATGCTAACTACGAATCTCGTGATTCCTCCCAAGCATTGATATATCAAAGAGAGAGTATTTATCTGGCACTCAGTGCACAAATAATTGTAACAATAATCTCTCTCTCTCTCCCTCTCTCCCTCTCTCTCTCTCTCTCTCTCTCTCTCTCTCTCTCTCTCTCTGAATTCTTGGTTGAACAATTCCTAACTAGATGTGCTACTCTCAATTTAGTTCTTTTTGGTTCATAATTCCCCTTGGGAAATACGCTTTTTGCTTCACTCACACATATCACACAAGTTATCAGGGAGTCGATTTCTTCTTTACCTACTAAATTTATCTCTTCTTTATCAATGATTCATTGATTCTACATTGCCCTTCCCATTCTCTGTGGTCTTTTGTGTGGGAATCAATCTATGTTTCCTATTATGTCTATAATTTCACAGGCAATGCCATTTCACTTGGAAATGGAATCAATCAATACATAACACCAATAAATCATTAGTTGAAACTAGGAATGTTATAAACCAACCTTGCAACAAAGGAATGACTAACCATTATCTAAAAATGTTAATTGTTGAGTAAGTGGGTAGTGTAAATGATAAGGTTGTTTTCTATTTGGTTGACAGTAATGATAATCCATCTCAAAGATACATAAAAAAAAAATAGGAAAATCTTAAGTGCAATATGCTCTAAAACAATCCATATGGGTCTTTCAATGCAATAAACGCTGAGCATTTTTTTTTTTTTTATGTGGCAAGGACTGTGTATTTTTTTTAATTAATTGTATTTTTAATGTTTTTTAATTGCTTGTATTTGTGACAAGTGAAGGCTAATAACGCCAGTTTGCCTTTGTATCTCCCGGGGTTCCTTGCTTACCACTAGCATTGTTTTCGCTTATTGCATTTCTTCTTTGAATAATCTTCTTGCTATTATGGTAAGGTGCCACTATGCATTGTTTCTCATCATAACAACATCTCCATGTATGGTGTGTCCATTGATCATTTGAGGATCTATAGCACAATGGAAATAAAAAATGACCAATAATCATGAACACAAAACAAATGAGATATATGAGTTGAAACAAATAGATTTTCTTCTTGAAAAAGTTGTAATCTTCATAAGAGCTCCAATTCATAGCAACAGTCACCAAATAAAATAAAAAAATAGGAAAAAAAAACACTTCCATCCTCATCAATTCCATCAAAGAACTCTAAGTCCGAACTTTGAACGAATGGAAAATCCATAATCAGATTATACAATAATCGCATTGCACTGAGAGGCGCTTTCCACAACTCAGTATGAGGGAAATGTGTAATTTCATTTGTGTTAGACATGGAGCCGACACATGGCACTTAAAAAGATTATAAAATGTTAATTAAATAAAAAATATATGGTGTCAGCCCAAATCTAAAGTTAAAAATATATCCATCTTAACTTCAAATCTTAGCTTATTGTGATATGTTATAATATTTCTCAAATGTCAAAAAGCATGTAAACTACTTGATGAGACTAGGCCAAGAGTGTCAATATGAACTCTGAATATTGGAATCTTTCTACAAATATGTCAAACATTGTCCCTACACAAATATGTTCATCAATAAAATTATTAAACATGAATTCTTATGCAATGGGAAATTATTGCATCTCTTGAGTCTCTTCATTCAATGTGAATGCCATCATCGTCGAATGGGTTTCAATTCAAGTCTCATGGAAACCCATTCAACAATGATTATTGGATAGATTTATGTCTACAAATTTGTCCTCGAGTTTTTGCAATTTAAAGACAATTTTCATCTTGAGGGATTTGATCCCTCTGACCACATTATGTATCCAAAGTTAAGATGGATCTACTCCAGTATATTCTCAAACAATATGCAAATTCAATTCTTATCTAAAGGAAACAAATTTATGTTCTCTGGTATTTTATAATTCATCATTAACCTTTCTATCTTTTATACATTGGACATGGAAATGAATTGCATATATGTTTGAAAATGAAAATAACTTATCCATTGTCCAATATGTATACATTCATGATTGAGGATAAAACTGAGGCGATTTTATACATTGTAAATATGCATACATTTATAATTGTTCGAGATGTTTCTATTGATGTGGCCTAAGATGTGAAAAAGGCACCCTCATCAAGTGTGCTAATTTTGAAACTTAATTGGAAGAATTTTAGGGCTCAAACTCGAGATTTATAACTAAATGGAGGTGAAGAGAACTTACTGGTTTTAGAGCTTGACTCGAAAGCTAGTGATAGGATTTCTTTGAACCTATGTTAATTCAACCCACCTTATGCTCATTACAAACAATTATGATGTTTGATGCCAGTGTAATAGTCTCAACAACATCATACCAACAAGATCTTGTTAAAGTGGTAATCTCAATGGATCATAAGTGAACTTGCCATTAATGATGTCTACAAATATCCAAGGCATCATTCCTATTATCAACCATGACATACAATAGCGCCAATTTCCCTTTGTATCTCCTAAGGTTCCTTCCTTGCCACTAATGTCACTTTCACTTACCACATTGCTTCATTGAATAGACTTCTTGCTATTGTGGTGAGATGCCTCTATGCTTTGTTTTTGTGATAACCAACATCTCCATATAATTCATGTTGGGTCCTAGGGCCATGCTTCCTAGGGTTGGCTTTGAAAGTGGCCGAAGCCCTGAAGCTCCGAAGTACTGGAGTTAATCCCCACCATAGATTATTGGGGGAGTGCGAGTCGTTGGATCCCCGAGGGGTTCAACGATTCGAAACTCCGAGAGAATTTGATGTAGACTCAATGTGAAGTGAAAATTTCTCCAGAGTATCTTTGCTCTCAAAAGTTGAATTCTCTCCTCTTGCATGGTTTGGATATGGCCCAATTCATAGCCTTCAAATGGAACTGAAGGGCCGATTTAGAATGTTTCTAGTATATGGAAGGTCAAGGATCATGGATCTCGTGACGTGACCTGGAAACCCAACACAATTTTTAATTTTGAGCACCAAACTCGATGTACGTAGGCTGTAGTGGTGCAACCTGCATATTGTCTAACTCGTAGGGCACATATCTGTGGAAAAATATGATTTTTTGGCTCTAGGAAGTGCAAAAGGGGACTTCAAGTCTCCATAGGAAAATGGAAAAGTCCTTCTGAGCAAGTTGCATGGGGTGAGACAAATCTTGCTATAACAGATGCCCCCTAATGTGTGAGGTCAGAGGAGTATCTACGATGGCCAAAATACATTTCAATTCTCAGAAGTGGAGTAATGGAGACCCATTTGGACGAACTAGTTTCTCGTGAGAATATTAAAATCCATAATGACTTTGTACACATGGCTGGCAATTTGAATTACAATGCAGATCCATGTGGAAATATACCAAACAACTGTTCATGGCCATGAATAGGCAATACAAAGTAGATACATGCCATAGGCTATCATAGTTATGAACAAGGCCCAGTGAAAACCAGTCTCAAAATCAATCTAAAGATATTTGTATACAATGGAGTACAATCTGATCTCCCATGATTACTGAAGTCATATAGGTACTGGTCCAATGAATGATAGAAACAACTCAGGAAAGTTGCTACTATAAATTGATGTCTTCGAGTCTTCTACACGATCCTCCAAAGGTGCAAGTCTACATCATGTGAATAGAGGAGTTGAGGTCGAACACAATGAGGCTTCATTTGATTATCAATCATTAAGGTATACCATTAACAAACGCGAGACAACCTACCGATAATGAAAGTAGGTATCAAATAACTGAGTACATTCTTACAAGTGTGAATAAAGGTGTTGAGGTTGAACACTTGAAGAATCCATCGATCGAGAGACATTGATGTGTTCCCAACTGTCGATGGTGGGAGAGCCTGACACTGATGATTGCAAGCCTCTAGGTACTCATAGGACTCTAGGCCTTGTTTCCATAATAGATGAGCTAAAGTCGATGGAAGGAGACCCGCTGAAAGGAGAGAATTAAGGCATATCTCATCATTCAACACGAGGTACAAAGCAATAGCTTCATGATTTGGAGGAACTTGGATGAAGAATATGTTCACGAACCAATGACCTTGTGTATCTTTTACATGCACCAGATGCAAGTAGTGCACAATAAAGACCCTCTGAATAACAACCAATAAGGAAAATTGTCAACAAAGGCGAGGAAACCACCAATAAGGCTAATGGCATCCAAGACACTACACGAATCCCAATGTGTGAATAGATTTCTTGCCGTCAAACACAAGGGAAACCCCCCAGTCAGCAACCAATAAGGAGATGTCGATTGTTGGGTTCAAGGTTACCTACCCATAATGAAAGTAGGACCAAGGTGCATGGTAGGACTACAACTTCATGTAACTCTGAGACACACTGAGGGTTTGGCCGACATGCAAAGTCAAGAATTCTGAAAAATGGCCAACATAGGCTTATAGGCATCCTTTGAACAAGAGCATGAGACATATGGAGGACTCTGACAACATAGACTTGATAATGAAACTTTGTGATGCAGGAGGCACCAATCAAAATCTCCATAGGGACTAGAAGAGTAACCAGTCGGAGGAGTAAACCCTAAGTAATGAGCTCAACTTCCTAAGATCATGCTAAACCCAAACTTTGGATGAAAAGTGGACTCAAAAGTTTGTGCTCTGTTCAAAGGTGACAGGAGTGCTGCTAATACGAGATAATATTATTTTCCTTCCCGTCTTTTTTTGTTTTTTCATAGACAAATAAATGCTATGATACAATGGAGGAAACGAGTGTCGCGAGTAAGAAACTAGTTCCAACTGTGGAACATACCTATGCTCAATGCAAGGAGGTGCATGTAGGGCATGGACACTCGGGGGGATGTTTCCTCTCAGGGTACAAGGTGTCAAGCTACAAAGGATATAAAGAAGGCTTTGCTTGGTTGGTGATTGCAAATTGCTGAGGTAATAGGCTTGTAATGAGAAAGTGGGAACCGATAATAGACTCAATACTGCAAGAAGGATAATGGAATGCAATTACAACTTAACTCCAAAGAATGTCATTTTTCGTAAATTTAGACCCTTAGGCCCGAAAAAGTATAAAACAATACCCATGAGAACTCTTCTAGCCACTAATGACTAGAGTATTCCTTTTTTGAAATTAGTCTACTTGGTCCGAAAAAGGGTTAAACTTACACCAAATAGACGTTCTTTCAAATCCATTTAACGAGTGTGAAAGAGACAAGTTCACTCGACAATCTTTTTTTTTTTATGGAGTCGGAAAAGAGCTTAACTAAGACTCGGTGGAAGTCCCACAGGTATAGGTTTAATGCTTATGAGTAAGAATATGAGGTTCATTTGAAAAGTCATATTGGAACTATAAGGGACTCTCAGTCTTATGCAATAATATCTGCATGGGCACTAGATGGCACAAGGGTTCTAACTAGGGAACCCAAATTTGGTAAGCCTCTACCATTCAATAACGACACTTCTGTTGGACAACTAAGAGGGGGGGTGAATCAGTTGTTATCGTGCTTAAACATTTATGATTCTTTTAAACTCTTTGCAGAAACATTGAATGATGATCACAATAATGCAGGGAAATAAACAATGGCACTTTCAACAACATTCACATATTTGAGAAACACAGAGACAGATATTTCCCGAGGAAACCCATACAGGGTAAAAACCTCTTTTTCTTTATATGATAAGTAATAGTTACATTCTTTACATTATCATACATATGAGCACCAACTCATAATGAGGCTACAACCTCAGTTTTTCAAGCTGCTCTTGCTAAGAGCACCAACTCTCTGTTTTCTCTAGCACCCACTAGAAGGAAGCACCAACTCCCTGGTTTCTCTAGCACCAACTAGAATGAAGCACCAACTTCCTGGTTTCTCTAGCACCAACTAGAAGGAAGCACCAACTCCCTGAGTGTTTCCAGCACCAACTAGATGGAAGCACCAACTTCCAATCATACAGGCACCAACCTGTACAACAGAGAACAAGAGTTCTCCCTTGCACCACCCTACCACCCTGGTTTTTCTGGCTGTAACCAGATGGAAGCTACAACTCCCTGTGTTCAAGCACCCACTTGAACCTTTGAGGAAAACAGTCCTCCCTAGCACCTCCCAACCTCCTTGAAATATAAATCTTTGCTACTGAAACTTATTACAGTGATATAATGTTCAGCAATGGCTTACCAGACTCACCACTGTTCTGCTGCATTTCATTGCTCTGTCTGCCTCACTGCCTTCCTGCACACATGACTTGCGCTATTTGTTCTTCTGCTTTTATGTTCTGTGCGCCATGTCCATTCACTGCACAGATCCTCTTTTGTTCAATTTAGTTGCTACACTCTCCTCCTTCTTCACACATGAATCACCTTCAACAACAACAACCACCACAACTCCAACAACAACAACAACATCATCTCTTCTCTGTACCATGTACTTATATCTTTTGTGCACCTTGTGCATGCAATGTGTGCAATCCCTCTGCATACTCACACTGCGCCGATATCCTCCACCTCTCGAGTGCTCTGCCTGATCATCATGGTAACTCTTCAACTTCTCTGGCGATTTTCCCACGCATTCAACATCACTGGGTGTTATGCCGAGATTCCTTTTTCTCTCTGGCAGTTGAGACTCTTCATCTTCTCTGTTACAGTCGAGCTCATCCTTTCTGTTTTAGTTACGAGCTCTAACCCTCATCCAACTGTCAATTTCCTCCACGAATTGTCTTCATTCCACTGGCAGATTCCATGTAACTCTTCAGCTCCTCTGGAGATCACACATAAGTCTCTTCGCATCCTCTGGTAGAAACCATCAATGGTTTCTAGAATTTTCACTGTGTCGTGCAACAGTAGCCCTCCGATCTTCTTCAGTTTCATTCATTTTCATCCAGAACTTCCACGCCTACATAGTCTGTCTCATTTTCTTTTATACACACAACCACGACAGTTCCACTTCCCATTTCCTCAGGCAAAAGAAAGACAATTGTCTGAGCAACTGAAACGCCAACTGAAACGCTAACTAATTTGCAATCATGAGTCCGTTTTGCTAACAGATTCGTAACTAGGGAGTTAACTGTGAGAGAGAACAGTAACCTTCCGATCATATCCAATTTATCTGTGTCGTTGCATGAACTTTATTGACATTGCCTTTAAATTGGGTTTCGACATTTTGGCAATCCTGTGCTGAGTGTCTCTACACTTCATTTCGCGATCCCCAAAGTTCCGATATAGAACTTTTCTTCTCTAGCTCCTTCCCGAATATGACTATGGTCATAACCAAGCACCTATGCAAAAAGCGCTTTCGCGATTTCTCATTTCGTGATTTTCGACACTATGCTTCGTTGACCCCAAGTCAGTGAAATTTTGATCACTTGCCACATGTCCTATGATTCCATGGTCCATATCTGATCTTGATTCAACGGCTACGATTGAATCACAATTTTGCGATTTCGACATTCTTGATGCATTGGGTTATTTGCCTCTCCATGTTGCGATTCGCGAAACTCTGATATGGAGTTAGATCAACGGTTCAGATATGATCTTGATTCAACGACTGCGATTGAATCACGATTTCGACATTCTTGTTGCATTGGGTTCTTTGCCTCTTGATTTCGCGATTCGCGAAACTCCGATATGGAGTTAGATCAACGGTCCAGATCTGATCTTGACTTAACGACTGCGATTAAATCGCGATTTCGAATTTCTTGTTGCATTGTTTCTTTGACATCTCCAACACGCGATCCTCGAAACTCCGACATGGACTGGAATCAACGGTTCAGATTCAACCTTGATCTGACGGCTCATATTAAGTCACGATTTCGCATATCGCGATTCTTGATGTTAATATTCTTTGACCTCTTCAACTCGCGATCCACGAAACTCCGAAAGGGAGTCGGATCAACGGTCCACATAACCCCCTGAGATGGACGGTCCTCCTTCTTTCGGAATTTTGTGAGCCCTCTACTCCTTGCACTTTAAAGAATGTGCAAGTTCTCCTCAATCCAACGATGGTCGGACCCTGCGCTCGGATCTAATGCCCGAGATCTATCCTCCATATCTGCGCGCTCCTCTTGTCTACAATGAGATCTGACGGTCATCGGGAATTCGGGATGGAATCCAATGATCACTGACGCTTCTCCTCCAAGCTTATGTTGTTCCTATTTTTCCATCGGAGCAGACTCTGATCCTGTCATCAATGACAAGTGCATACTGCCTATAAAGAATGCCAACCAACCTTTGCACTATCTCTTATGATCTTATCGAGCTTGCTCTGCAGCGTCTTCCCAAACTACTTCTGGTGCCCGTCTGTTCTTCTTAAAATACTTCTGGTGCCCGTCTGTTACATTCTTCCTGTACTCAAGCCATCATCGTTGTTGTACTTGCCATCAATGACAAGCATACGCTACCTGTTAAACATTTGCCAACAACTTCTAATAGCAGTGGGAAGGTTTTGTGTCGCTAATAAATGGGTTCATACCCAAGGCATATGGATTACAGTCATAGGATAATGTAAATATGCAAGATGGAGTGATAACCTATCCTATATGTTGGTAAAAGAAAATACCTGCCGAAGTCACAAATAGGCGATATGACACTAGAAACCGCAAAAATACTTGGACAAAACCACCAAAACCAACTCCTTCCACTATACTATTTGTCCATTAGGTCGAAAAATTAGAAAAAACTATGTAAAGTGGGTAAAAAATTTCTACTCATAGTAAAAAAACCAATTTTACCATACCATTTGACATTTTTACCCACATAGTGAATTTTGGACCAATTTTCCCACGATTGTCAAGTGTTGATTGTGGGAGCTATGAGCGACGGAATTGACAACTATCTGGACCAAGTAAGTGCTCTTGCCCTCCTCTTCATTTCTAATGGTTTACAATTTCAAACTAGACCCCATTTTTTGAGTTTTAAAGGGAGCAAATTATAAATTAGGGTGTATGCGGGCTACAGTTTATCGGATCACGTATATGGAGACATGTACGCGGGGAAAACAAATATTTCTCGCGCATATGTGGCCCTACATGCGACTGTTAACATTACCACTCGCGTACAAGTCTGCAAACAAGTTTTTTTTATTGTTTGACTCAAAACAAGGGTTTTCCTTTTGCAAGATGGTTCTTGAATGGAGAGAGAGAGAGCATGAGGAAGTGGATGCAACAGTGGAAAGAGATGCAGGGGCCCAACTTGCTCTAAAAATATGTGGGATTTACAAGTTTTGGGCTCTTAAAAGAATGAGAGCTCAAGTGATATTGCTTCAAATGCTAGTAAACTTTTGGGATTCGGATACAGAGGCCTTCAATCTTGATGGGCAACCATTGAGAATTGAAGTAGAGGACATCTATTTCATCACAAGATTGTCTCGTTGGGGCGAGGTAGTGAATCCCAAAGTTCGGGGAGTTGGGGGTGATATGAACATAGAGGACTACATTACCACCCACCGTGTTGCAGGCACAGAGAAAGTAGGGAGTCAAATCCCCATCAGGGCAATCAAGAACCTAAGTTTAAAGATCATTGTCCTTGTACTTACAAGGATCACGGGATCAGACTCATTGCACCAAACATCAAGGCCACTCATGTTTTACATAGTAGAGTGCTTGCGACCCATAATTTACGACAGGTGTACCTCACTACTTTCTAACATGAAGATCCAACTAACAGATTGCAAACAGGGGAGGAAAAAGAACTTTGGGTTTACATCTATCTTGTGTAGTTTTTTTCTTTGAGCGAGTTCCAGGTTTGAGCCCTAGAGTGGAGATCATTCCATGCGGACCACGCGATCCATCCATGTCACGGTGGACCAAGGTGATGAGGAAGTTAGGAGGTGGTAGGGTACCAACCCCCTACAACGATGAGTTCTTCTTCTGGTGGCATCAACAAGGAATAACATTAGACGACTACCCTTATGTTAGGATCGACTACAGAGGAGATCCAGATATGTCATTGCCACCAGATTCCTCCTATGGTGATATAGGTATGAAAAGTTTTTATATATTTCATTTTTTTGTGTTTTTCAAAAAGAATAAAAAACACAAATATTTTTGGATGGTATCAAGTATTGACAATTACTTTGTTACACAGATGTGGGCCAAGACGACTAGATGGATTCCCACGACATCGGCAGAGGAACTTGGGAGATGAGCCAACGGAAGGGGATGCAGAGAGTGTGCTACAAAATGTGCAGGGGAACCTGTCTTGTTTGACACACAGGATTCCTATGGTTCAGGTGGAGGATCTGTCGGAGGCTATGCAGTGGCAGGTGGTGGGTATGCCCCATGCATGGGTGTGACTCTTCTAGCGTCTCGCAAACGCCATAGTATGCTATCATGATACGCATTTGCTGCCACAGGCGTAGATGCCATGGTCATTATATATATCGACCATATATGTATTTTGAGGGTGTGAGCCCCATTTTGTACTATGACACCATATTTTTTGGAGAGATGAAATATAAAAACATTGGTCTTTGGATTTACTTATATATGTTACAATGTGTACATTGATGGATGCATTTTCTTTACTTTAGTTATGTGATAAATGCCAATCTAAAACATAATTAGCATATGCATCATATACATAATTAGAACTTCTAGGTATGTGATTATAAGTAATAAAATTAAAGTGTCGTCAAAAGTCATACCCGTAGGAATCATCGGAGTAGAGTAGGGTCTTGCACACGGTAACTGTCGTTCAACTGACATACTACTAACTGGGAGTCCATGCAAACTTCTAAAGAACGAACACCATGTGAAATGGTGTCACGTAAAAGCTCTATAACAATGCTATATTCAACCACATTATTCATTGATAGCCCTAGACAAACGCCACCTGAAGACACCAGTTGATTCTCGGGTGAGTAAATAACCCAAGCGATGGAAGCCAAGTTCCACGTATGACGACTGGAACTGTTTGTGAATCCTAAGTAAATTGAAGACTCCGTTGACATCTACCAACCAAGGGAAAACTCGATAAACAAGCTTATGCAACAAATGAAAATATATATATACACTAAGATACACTAGTATACAAAGAGTCACGCTCTTCTTGGGGGCTCAAGTGTAATATATTTTCAAGTAGAGCCCATTTTTGGGCTCACCCAACATATTCCCTTCATAATATTCCAACTCATAAGCTCCTTTTTCTAACAAATGCCACATGATATAAGGACCATGCCACATGGGGTTGAACTCGCCTGCCCCCAACGATTATTTGGCTTGGTCATACAAGAGGACCAAGTCACCCTCAGGGTACTGTCGAGGACAGACAAACCTATCATATTGAACCTTGACATGTCATTTATTCACTTCGATAGTCGTAGAGGCATCTCGATGCTGCTCATCTAGGCTCTCTAGGTGTATGAAGCATTCTTCAAGATCGAAAGTGTCAAGTAGGAGCTGAACTGCTAGTCTAGGGGAAGGGTTGATTCGTGGCGTTTCTTCATACGACCAAGCGAATGACTAAATTTCTTCAGGTGAACAATTCACGCTGATATATATGTTTTCAATTTTCCTAGGAACTCGAGAGATGTCGATCATGACAGTAGGAGAAATACTCGCCATGTTTCCTTTGGCATAAATGCCATGCGTATCTAGTGGAATCATGGCGTGATCGACCATCTCACTCAAGGTATATCTAAAATCATCATGTTCGATTATAACAAGCTCTGGGAGGAAGAAAGAGCGATGATGCATATCATCCCATGGCCTATCAGGACCATTCATGGCCTCTAAGATGGCTTCAACCGAAGGTAAAGTATCATCGAGGCAATCATGTGAGCAAGACGATGAGGTGGTCCATATGGGATGGATAATAGGATCCTCCTCGCCTCTCTGTGAGGAAACATAATCTGGGTCAACAGTAGAGTCGAGAACATCCTGATATGCTATCTTTTCCGCTGACAGTGGCATTTCCATTCCATTATGTGACTGGCCTTCACAAGACATGGTTAGGGAAGGTAGGGTCCAAGGATCGTTGAAATACAAAGTATGGAAAGGAATAAACCTCACTGAGGAGGAAGACCTACTGGACATGGCGTAAATGTGATGAATTGGTGCCATGAAATCAAAGGTACCCATGAGGGATGAATACATTCTGACACCAATATCCTCAGTTGTTGGCTGAGAATTCTTCGATCATAGTGATCAAAGGTCCAACTGATGCATTGGGACTAGCATGAACAAAGGATAGTTGATCAATCATCACAATTTTCCCTTCCCGAGGAAAACATAAAGTACGAAAAAAAGACGATACGATGGTAGTCATAGCATAATTCCTATTACGCCCTAGTAATAAATTATAGTCAAGGGGCGCATCAACCACCTCGACATCCACCTCCACCGTCTTTCCACCTAACTGGACTGAAAAGGTCGGAAGAATTCCGTGGGGACGGAAAGAACAATCATCAAATGCGGTATACAAGTCAGGGACATCATGCACGTTGCAGTGCCTTCATCAATAACAATATGTTTGATGCTATAATTTGAGTAATCCACATGGATTTGAAAGGCCACGTGGTAAGGTAAGCAAGGTTTCACATCCGTGACATCAAACTTGATAACCTTAGAGCCACACTGGTCTAGATCTCCTAAAGCAGATAGCAAGGTGTTCCACTGTGAAGGACACGTCTGGAGCACCTCCAAAGTCAACATCACACAAGGGGTTTGACCCATATCTTCGACAATCGAATAGTTCTGGGAAACTTTTGCATTAGGGTTGTGCGTAGAATGTTTTAGTACTCCTTTCAGAATACGAGGTGGAGGCTCTGGATTTTCGATCTGCAAAGGTGTTTCTGGAGAAGGGGAAGACTCTGGACCTGGAACAGTCTGTGAAGAACTGTAATCAAGAGATCGAGTGGCTACATTAATCCGAGACTTGACCATATTTACACATAGACGATCACCTTCATGCGTTGGGGGGTTTTGATTCCCACCTACCGCATTTCCTGCATTAGAGTAGCTCGAGGCCTTGTGTTGATTGTGCATAAATGGATTGGTCATCACAATGGGCAGTTGAGATAAGAGCCTCGTGGATTCCTCAAGTTTGGGGCATAAGTGGGTAAGGTGATCATTTGTAGAAAGTTTACAAGGAAACTTCATCTTCCGCCTTTCTTTCTTTCCCTCATCAACATTGTTTTTCAATCTATCATTATTAGCGTTGTCCTTGGGTTTATTATTATTATTATTCCTCCCACCCTTATGATTATTACCACATCCTTTCTTTCTGTTCCCTCCTAGTTGCTGGCTACCATTTGGGTTACACGACGATTGTATAGAATGCACATCCACCGACTAAGTGGGAGTGGAGGACATAGACGAAGCTTTTCCTACTGCAAACTGGCTTAGAGACAAGTCCTTCAACTGGTGCATCACCAAGTCTGCAGACTTAGTATTTGCAGGTCCTATAATGCCATCAACATGAGGCCCAGGTTTTTGTCTAGGGTAGTAATTTGACCTCGGTGGTTCAGGAAGAATTTCGTATAACATCCTAGATTGAGCATATATGAGGTCAAATTGTTGGGCTTTGAAAATAACTTCCTCTTTAGATGTTACCCTAGATGTAGAGACATCCTTCGAAATACAAGGCAATAAAGACTTAAGAAACCATTCCAATAGAAATTTTGGAGGAATGTAGGCTTTGATCAACCTTTTCCATCTATGCCACTCTTGGATGTGGTATGAGATATGGGTGCCTTTGTCTTGGCGTAGGGCCGACAAAAGTTCTATGCCAGCATCGTAATGAACCGACAACTGGAAGTGGTTGAGAAAGACTAAAACCATCATATTAAAATTTTCGTATGTTCCCCCTAGTAACTCAATGTACCATTTCGATGCAACCTCTGTAAGGGTGCGTTGAAACAGTCGCAAACGAATAGAATCACCGTTAAGGGAATTGTATGAGCACCAAAGATGAAAAGTAGTGACTTGATCACCAGGATCCTTGCCAGTCTTGCCCTCGAATTTCAGAATATCCGAAGGAAGCTTGGTGGGGATGGGGGGCCATGACAGATCATGATGCACCAGGTCATTCATTAATCTTGACAAGTCTGGCAAATTAAGCGTGGCCAAAAAATGGAGTCGGGGTTACGATATCTGAGCCCATGCTCCCGAGAAAGATTGATGCTGAGGGATTGCAACCCAACCAGGGTTATGGTATGCACCATGGCCCTGTCCGGTATGGTAATTCCCTCGTCCA
The DNA here is from genome assembly GCA_009831015.1 of Picea engelmannii. Classification (NCBI taxonomy): domain Eukaryota; kingdom Viridiplantae; phylum Streptophyta; class Pinopsida; order Pinales; family Pinaceae; genus Picea; species Picea engelmannii. The sequence continues at coordinate 32,718 of ML811499.1, forward strand.
AACTGATTCATAAGAGGTGGTGTGGGCACCATACTTATAGGAACAATATAATGAGGGTTGTAAACATTTCCCCCAACTAGAGTGGCTCCAAGCTGGGGGTTTCCCATAGTATGAAACCAACTCCCTCTGGGTGGAAAAACGGAGGATAGAGGTGGATTCGTTATACCAAATGTGTTGGTCGGAATCAGTGTGGAGGAGGAAGGTGTAAAGGACGAAACATAGGCAATAGCTTGTCCACCTGGTTGATTACTCCATCCAAGAGCATTAAGATTGGGATTAGACCCAGAAGGAAAAGGAGGTTGGCTTCCAACCATAGGATTCATTTGGGGAATATGAGCTCCACCAAATGAGAGTGGAATATGCAGAGGAGCCATGCCCCCAAGTGCAATACTAGGATTTGCATTATTCGCTGGAATGGAAGACGAAATTTGCAATGTCATATTCGGCATTCCAAAAGAGAAAGGGTTAGAGACTAAAGGAATGGACTGAGCATTGTATCCAGGTGTACCAAAAAGAGACCCAAAAGGGTTCATTACTATGGGTTGAGCAGCAACCACAGGACGGATACGAGTGATGACGGGAACCTCCAGCACTACAACTGTAGTGGTTGAAGGCGTCGAAAGAGTTCCATTAACTAAAATAGGTATGGGAGTTGAAGGACTCCCAATATCTTTCTGAATCAACTCAATACTCATACTTGTATGATCACAAGTCTGGTAAGTGGAGGTGTGTGTACCACATTTGATAACTTTACGCCTTTTAGAAGGAAAAGACTCAAGATGCGGTGGTAACTTCAACAAACGACGAGACCTGCGAGGAAGCTGGTCTGGCTCCACGATGACTCAAGACTCAAGATATAAAAACAAATCCTAAGGCCAACTAACAATCAAAGAGCTCACCAAAATAAACAAAAAGGCCAAATGCACACAAACAAAAGATAGTGGCTGAAAAGGGGCCTCCCTCAATAGAGTAGGAATGTCTCACCCAAGAGGGGCCTAAGATTCCCTTCAAAAGATCGGAGGTATCAAAATCATTTATAAGGGCCCTCATGGGATTAACAACGCAGTCGATCAGATCCCCCCGGAGAGGTAATCCTCCATAAAGGTTGTGTGTTGTCTGACCCTTATCTGACTCAGGGTACTTGTAGAATAACCCCTGCAAGCAACCTATGTGGCTACTTATTTCAAGCAACTAAAGCCACCATGATATAACCAAGGCACAGACAAATAATTGTAAGTTAGGTCCACCGTATGGACGGGGTCACAAAGCCCAAAATATTGAAAGCATCGCCTCTTAGGGAGGTAAAGGTACTAGCAAGACCCCCAAATACGAATAGATCCCCAGAATTTTCTTTGACGCTAAGAAGGTATTAGAGAGATATCTCCACAACCAACTTCGCACGACCTCGTGCTTAACTTTGGTGTGAGCGGAGCCTCCTGACATCACTAATTACACAATGGATTTCACCACTCCCTAGTTAGACACATATGTTGAGTTTAATAGCCTTGGAGAAGTTTACTCACAAAATCCTATTCCAAGGCCCTATATCCTATTCTTGTTTGTGTACTTTTGAAAAATAAAATTGTTTCTAATCAATTTTGATTAATCAACGTTACTTTTAATGGCTTTGTTTACTCAAAATATGTGGTCGTGAAATTGATGATGTTATGACTCAACATATTAAAGAAATGAATATAAACATAAAGCTAAGTCCTAATCTTCAATTCTCAAAAGATGATGAGCTTTTCAAAATGCAACTTTCAATTCAACTTTGCAATTTCAAATAATATGCAATCTTTCATATGTATCAAGATCAATACTAAACCAACAATTTTGTTCGTTAAGATTATTAAATGATGTATTACTTGATCTCTCGTCCTACATGTCTTGATGTGATCATATAGGAACTATGCACTAGAGGCAATAGTTGTTTATCATTAGTACATGCATGAGATATGTGTCCACTAGCTACGCACACATACCCTACACATGTACACTAGTACAATTAATTAATGTATTAATTATTAACATAAATTATTAACTATTTAATTGAATGTTTATTGAACATTAAATTATATTGCATACAAAATATCTAGAAGCATTAAATACCTTCTTGACTTTGATAGATGGTGGGTGTGATGAATTAAATGAGCATGGTGGGGTGTTATGTACGTTTTGGGGAAAATTGTCAAATTACATTTATTAGCTAGCATGAGAAGATATACTTATTTATTTATTTATTGTTGTTTACTGCAAGTCATTTATATTTTAGTTTTCTTTTAATCTTTTCCCAAAAATCTAGATAAGGGAGGTTGATGGATAATAATGAGGGTGGTTGAGGAGACTTGGGGAAGGGTGTATGGAAACTTGATAAATAGGGAGGAGAAGTGGTGAGGAAAAAGGGAGGTTTTTTAGCATGATGAGAGGTTATAAAATCTTTGGAAGATGTATTTCTTATGATGGTTTTCTTTGAGCATTTGTGCTTTGCTGTTCTTGGAGTCACGGGCATAGAGGGCCAAGAAACCGAAAGGTTTCTTGGAGCTAGGAAGCCGGCTAGGCTCCTAGTTGGCTAGGAGGATTCTGTTGTTTCACTCTGGGCAAGCGGGAAAAGAATGGTTGGAAGCATCTTCCTACTACTAGCAAATAATCATTGCAATTGGTGAGCTTCAACAGACCATGGAGGAGGTATTTTCATTGGTATTTTGTTTTACTTTTGTTTTAAATTTTAAATCTTAGACTTAACATATTACTTATTTCATCATGTTATTTATAGTCATCATTGAGCAAATGTAAAAGAGTTGTGGAAATGAAAATCATTGAAATTATGTTAAATCAAAGTTGTTAATGCATATGTATTTAATGATTGATTAATTGTCTAACATCCTAGATGGGTGTTATAGTCTGATCTAAACCACATGATCATATATGCAGTATAAAATGATGAAAATTTCAAGCCAATAAAACAAATATTAGAGAAATATCCAAGAGGGCCAAAGTGTGAAGGATATCAAATCACCGAAGATGGGTTGCTAATGTACAATAACATGCTACACATACCCAATTTAGCTTAATTAAGGGAGCTCATAATGAATGAGTTCCACAAGATACCTTAGGTAGATCACCTAGGATATCAAAAAATGATAACAATTGTAAGAGAGTTGTATTATTGTCCTAGAATGAAGAAGGAGAATGCAAAGAACATTTCCAAATGCCTAGAATGCTAGTAGGTGAAGGTAGAGCATAGGAATATATCATGGCTATTGCATCCCTTACAAATTCTATAATGGAAGTGGGAAGTCATCTCTATGGACTTCATTACTAGACTACCATGGACAACCAAGCAACATGATGCAATCATGGTGGTGGTAGATAAGTTGAGAAAGGTGTCTGACTTTATTCCAATTAAATACATTTATAAAGAAATAAAAATTGCAAATATTTTCATGGAGGAAATATTCATATTGGATGGCATGCCCAGGACAATCATTTCAGATAGAGATGCTAAGTTTACATTGAAGTTATGGAAAATTTTATTTGCAGGATTTGGGATGCAATTATATTTCATCACTCCTTATCATCCCCAGACAGATGGGAAAATTGAGAGGGTAAATATAGTGTTGGAAGACATGATTAGAATTTGTGTTATGCACCAACCCAAGAAGTGGGAAGACTACCCACCCCTGGTAGAGTTCACTTATAACAATGGCTATCATGAGTCATTGAAAATGAGTCCATTTGAGGCCTTATATTGTAGGAAATGCAATATCCCAATCAAATGAGATAATGCAGTGGACAAGATTACACTTGGACCATACATGTTGAAGAAAATGGAATATGAGGTAGCCAAGATAAAAAAGAATTTGAAGGTGGCTCAGGACAAGAAAAATAACTATGCTGACAAAAAATAAACTCATAAGGAGTTCAAAGTGGGAGACCATGTTTATGTCAGAGTTAAGCCTAAAATAAGTTATATAAGAATGGGAGCCTATGCTAAGTTAGCACCTTGCTACTGTGGACCATTCAAATTCCTTGAGAGAGTGGGACCAGTGGCTTACATGCTTGCCTTACCTCATACTATCAAAATACACAATGTTTTCCATGTATCATTGCTTAAAAATCATATTCATGATTCTAATCATATCATTGATTGGGATATGATTCAAGTGGAACTATAAGAAGAATTATAGCCAAAGCCTCAGTGCATCCTAGACAGGAAAGAGACATTGCTCTGGAACTGAGCCATCATGTAGGTCAAAGTGTAGTGGAAGCACTTTGGGACAGATGAGGCTACATGGGAACTAGAGGATTCCATGAAAGAGACACATCCATTTTTGTTTACTGTATAAAGTTGTTTATACGATGTTAAAACATCAATGTCGATGTTACTTTTTAAGGGGGAGGCGAATGTAACACCCCATTTTCCCCAGTTTGTAATTATAATCATGATTTAATGTCACCATGAGTGTGGCAAGAATATTTTCCCCTTACAATACTAAAATGGAGCCTTTTGAAACACACACACACACAGACATTAATGAAATATGTTGAACAATTGATTGAAGGGTGGAGCACAAACACTAACCATGATTCCACGAGTGGGAACTAGTGAAGGGAGTTACCTTACCTAAAAGCCTTAATGCCATTTTACCAACGGTCATATTTTGAATATACTTCCCCCTTCCTTCTTTTTCAAAAAATAGTTAATGCAAGGAGATGGTATTTGGGAAACCAACCACCCACAATGAATGAGGCATGGAGAGATGGGCATATCCAGTATTGCCTTGTCCTCCATGATTGACCACAAACTCCTTTGACACAAGAAATAGGAATCATGAACCTTATGAAAGAAGAGGAGAGGGAAAAGAACAAGGGGGAAGAGGTATACAAAGAAATGCACAGAGATAAGTTGAGTTTTTTCCTAAGAAAGAACTGATACATAGTGGTATCATACACATAGTGTTGCATCTACCTAAGAAATTAGAGAAAAACAAGTGCATTTGAGACCTTGTTATGAAATTAGAGAAAAGAAATCCTAAACCTGACTTGAGGACATATGGTTGTGAGTTGATGCTTGCTGGACAGAAATCAACGTTGGTAAGGGGAGGGAATTGAGGGACTGTGTAGCAGTGAAGGGACTCCCTTGTACAGAGGAAATCCAATTATGAAGGAATTTGGGAAGCTCACAGTGGACCTACATTGGTGGGTGATAAGGATTCTTATCATTGACTACCTGTGAAGGAGAGTGGCCTTCACACCCAACTAAAATTTCCTAAGGAAAATAATTTTTTCTAGTGGTATCATGGTATGACACATGGGTGGCCTGTTGTAGAGAGCATAGTGCAACATATCCTACAGTTGGGCGGAAAAGGGATCACCCTTAGTCAATTGGATTGGCTGGAAGTTTTATGAACACATAAGTTTCAAATTTGTGCTCTATATATTTAAAATTTTGAATAAATGTACATGATATTAATTTCATGAATTTTTATAAGTTTTTGAGAAGAATGAATTGGTATGCATGATTGTGTAATTTCCTGTATAAGGGGAAGATTCACATGTTGGATTATTTTCTTCTGAATGCTTAGGCTGATGTCCTATAAATTCATGACCAAATCTCTGAGAATGTCATGAACCGAGTGAGTGTTTTATTCACTTTGGGAAGTCGTGGTTTTTCCTTGAGTTTTGCAAGTAAATTTGTGGTGGAACCATGAGGGAAGAACCCTATTATGGGAACTTGGATCTATCAGAACCCTCGACTAGTTGTAAATATAAGTGAGATTTTGACAAATCATTGTAAAGAAATTTGTAGAGAAAATTCATAATTTGAATATCTCTTGACACGCTTAAACCTATATCATATGGAACCACGACGCAATGGAACCTTGAACCTGTGAAGTGGAAGAGGAAAAGTGTCACTCTATGGTAAATTTGGGATGAAGGGAAGGGTTGTTATCGGTCGAGCACTTATAGATATGAAAGGAACATAGATATTTGATCGATGCATTTACCAGTCGTCTAATATAGCAGATGAGAATGTTGTTTTGGAAAGACTCTTTTGAGAGTCTTGTAGTAACTTGGCATTCCGAAAAGAGGAGCTTGTTGGAGTACATGCACATTTTCCTACTAGTTAGGAGGACTACTATTTATAGTAGGTCTATTTTTAGCCTATGGCTACCTATATTTAATATCATGTGAAAATACCACAAGTTTCCAAAACCATGGGCACATAAACCACCATTAGTTAAATTCCTATTTTCTAGGAGAAAGAGCGCTTCATTCCTTGATTTTAGGAGATAATTCCTAGTTCATGGCTCAAGAGCACACTTGAGTGAGAATATTGTTCTTCTAGATAAGTGCACACTTATCCTTAAGTATTTAGTTCTATTATTAGTCATGGAGTCTAGTTATACATGCACGAGTTCTCACTTGTGCATGGATAACTCCATTTATGACTAGCTAATTACATTTATGGCTATTTAATTGATACTAAGAAGGATTTTGTTTTTGTTAGTACATGTCCATGCACTAGAAGCTCAACCTAGTGTGCATTACTCCTCTTGTGGAGAGTTCTATATATTGTACTCATGATCAAGGATTAATACAATGTGATTCAAGTTGGTTTCTGAATCTCTTATGTGTGAATATTGATTTTAATTTTCTCTCTCCTCTCTTTCTTTTGCAATTAACTAGTGTAGTATTTCCTGCTCACAATTATATCTTGGAGTGTGGTTTAATACTACACGATATCAAATCTACTGTTGTGAGGGAGTATTCCCTTTTATTGTAGGTTTATAGATAATATTGGACAACCCACAAAGAACTATGGATCAACTATCTTCTTCACTGATCTTGACACCCTTCAACTACTTTGAGTGGAAGCCCAAGATAGAGATTCTACTTTGAAGCAAGGGTTTCTATAGGGTCACCATTAGGACTAAGATTGAGTCTACTTCATCCACAGAGAAATCAAAATAATTCAACCAGAATGGATAGCCTACATGATATTGTGCTTGAACATCTATCTGAATCTTCTCTTCCATGTCGATACTTGCAAGACTGCTAATGATGTTTGGACATAGTTGAAGGATTTTCTAGGAAAGCAAGACAACCTAAGAGGGTATCAATGGGATAAATATATACATGCATTGAATCCAAGTTATTTTGAGACCCTATATGAAAATCAATGGGAAATATGAACAATTAGTGGGAAAGATGAACAATCAATATTTTCAATTCTAACCAAGCTAGGACCAGAGTATTATGTCTACACTTCTTCTTTTCGTACTAGCAGGTTAACTATAGGGTATACATGGAAGATGAAATCCTTGGATGATTTCATGGATTCACTTATCCATGAGCAGAAAATATAATCCAGATAGGGGCACTCAAGAGTTCACAACCACATGTTCTTACAACTCAAGGAAGTTTAAAGAAGAATAAGCAGAAGAACAAGGGTAAGAAGGACCAAGAGAATAAGAAGGAAGTTAAACCAAATTCCACAGATGAAATTTCGAGTTCCAAGGCATCAAATATAAAGAAGGAGAATACCAAGGGTTACTACTGTAACATGGGGTTCCATCCTGAGAGTTCTTGCATGAAAAAGACCATAGATCTCATGGAAAAATCACTTGAGAAACATCACCTCGAGGATTTTATTATGGATAATGAAAGGAATAATCCATTGAAAAATCCATCATTAGAAAGAGGTAATGATGATGCATTACTTTCTATTTCATCTTATCCTAATGCTTGGGTGCTTTATCTAGGGGATACCCATCTAATGGCCTCATCAGATGGACTTTTCTCATACTTGGAGCCTTGTTTTGGACCACCGATATTCATGGGAGATGATTCTCCCGCTGAGGTGTGTGGTAGGGGTAGATTTGATCTAGACCATGGATGCTTTCAATATGTAATTAATGTTCCAAAGATTTCAATGAATCTCCTCTCCATCTATCAAATCACTCATTTAGGTCCAGGGAAGAAGGTGGAGTTCAATCCAAACTTAGTTTTTATTTCTGACTTGTCAGACGGTTCAAAAATGATTGTTTGTGAGGTTAATCACCATTCCAGGTTGTATAGGTTCTCTCACATTACTCATAAATATTATTACATGTCTCTTCTAAAACATACTAATGAAGAGTTCAGGTTGTGGCATGAGATGTTTGGGCATCTGAATTTTAAATATTTAGATAATCTTAGTAAATGTGTAATGGTAGATGGATTACCCCACATTCAATACACAGATGGAGTTTTCTAGGGCTGCATGCTAGGAAAACATCTCGAGGAGAAGTTCAACATAGTTCAACATAGGTAAAGCATGGAGGACATCATCACTTCTAGCGCTGGTACATAGTGAAATTACAAGTCCTTTCCAACTCCCATTGATTAATAAAGCTAAGTATTCTCTTAATTTCATTGATGATTTTCCTCAATGAAAGTAATAATCTAAGGTCCTTGAGTGTCTTAAATATTTCAAGCATCTAGTTGAGAATCAAATAGGGAAAGGATTAAGAAGCTTCATAAAGAAAATGGAGGAGAGCATGCGAATAAGGATGTTGAACATATTTGTTTAGAAGTAGGTATAGAGTTGCAATACACAGTTCCATATACTCCATGATAGAATGGGGTAGCATAGAGAAAGAACATGACAATGAAAGAGATGGCCAAAATACATGTGAATGTGAATGAACCTACACAAATAAGATCTAGCTAGCAAGAATACATACACAGTTTGCAGAGAAAAGAGAAAAGATTGAAACGACAGAGTGAGAATCAAAAGAATTTACATTAACCAAAAGAATGAATGATAATTTACACATGATATACTCTATATAACTCAAATAATGCAAGCTGGAGGAGAAGCCAATGCACCATAGTGGTGGTCTAGAGTGATTTGGACAAACACCGACAATTACGGGAGTTAACTGCCACCTAAAATTAGTTAACTAGTCTCTCAATCTTCAGTTAACTGACTGAAACAAAGTGAAGTGAGGAGGCGATCAAGGAATCATGAGTAATGCACTAGTCTGGTTATAATCCCAAGGACAGTGCGCATTAGGAGGTGATGATCCCACTGCTGCATGGTGATGAAACCAATGTGGCATTAAGATTCCACTCAATTGATCAAACTGAAGTGTGAATTAAAGAGAATATTCTCCTAAAATGTAGGAAAAGGAACATTCTCCCTAAACTATAGGAGACTGAATAATGACTAATAAACATAGGGAAAACCTTAGGAAAAAGAAATCCTAATTGTGTGTGAAGTATCTCCAACACCCCCTCGGAACATCACTACGGTGAAAAAAAAAAGTGGGTCCCGACAACGAGGCCATGTTAGGTACCCACATACAAAAGATATAATGAAATAAATGAGGAAAGAGGGAAAACCTCATGGGAAACCCTCCCCTCAAAGTACAATGTATGTAAAAAAAGAACTCACAGTTACTAGGCAACTGTGTTCTTCACTCCAAGACGACTGCACAAAGAATGGAACTTTTTCTTAGTGAAGGTCTTGATGAAGATGTCTGCAGTCTGTTCTGCTGAAGGACAAAACTGCAGGTCGATGATCCTCTCATGTACAAAGTATCGAATGTAGTGCATGTGGATATCGATGTGCTTCATCCGCTGCGTCTGAGCTAGATCTCTTCATAGCTTCAGAGTGCTCTGGTTGTCGCACCATATGACGATCGACCGATGAAATTGAATTCCCAACTCAGTCAGAAAATTTTGTAGCCACATAGCTTGAATGGTTATGTTAACTACCCCTCTGTATTCTGCCTCGACTGAAGATAGAACAATAGCAACTTGCTTCTTTCTCGACCAACAGATGGGCCTAGAACCTGGACTGAGTGAGTAACTATATGTGGACTCGTGATTAATGTTGTCTCCAACCCAGTTAGAATCAGTGAACTCGATGAGGTCTAATGTAGAGTCTACTACATAGTATATCCCAAAGGTGATGGTTCCCTATATGTATCGAAGGATACACTTTGTATCCTTCCAATGTAGCTCATGCAGCTCTTGCATGAACATGGAGACTGCTCCAACTGCATAGAAGAGGTTTGGTCTGGAGTGTGTGAGATACGACAAACTTCCCACTAGTTGTCTATATAGCCTGTTGTCCACCAGTGTAGTGTTCCTGCCATCCTCAAGTCTGACTCCTGATAGGAAAGGAGTCGGGGTAGACTTGCAGTTTGTCATGTGAAATATCCCTAGGAGATCTCGTGCATACTTTGCCTGAGACAGTTTGATGCCTGATGCATCTTGACTGATCTCGAGTCCAAGGAAGAAATGTAGCGGACCCATGTCCATCATCAATAACCTGTCATGCAAAATCCTCTTGACTGCAACAATCGTTGAAGTCGAGCAATCGGTGATCAACAAATCATCAACATACAAAACTAGGAGTAGAAGTGAATTGGTCGTCTTGACCATGTAAACATTCAGGTTTGAATTACAATGTACAAAGTTCTGTGACATCATGTAGGAGTCCATATTGGAATACCAATCCATCGGGGCCTGCTTGAGGCCATAAAGAGACTTCGTCAGTCGACAAACTAAAGATGAATCATGTATGAATCCTTGAGGCTACTCCATGTAGAAGTCCTCAAAGATATCTCTATGAAGAAATGTATTCTTCACGTCCATCTGATGGACTTCCCATTCCTTGGTTGTCGCATTGGAAAGTGCCAAACACATGGAATCCATCTTTGCTACTGGAGTGAAGGTCTGATCATAGTCAATGTCATGCACCTACTGAAAGACTTTGGAAACTAGACTAGATTTGTATTTTCTAACCTATCCATCCACTACGCTCTTGGTCCTATAGACCCATCTGCACCTAACAAGTTTCCTTCATGCAAGAAGGGGAATCAAATCCCAAGTTTGGTTCTCGAGGAGAGAGTTGTACTCCTCCTGCATGATTGATTCCCAATAGGGATTCCCGGTAGCCTCGCCATAGGAATCTGGATTTGAATATTGAACCAAGAAAATATTCCTGGGTGGCATCTGTTCAGTGGTAGTGAGTGAAAGATGAGGCTCCTCTAAATCAGATATAGTCTTCCTGGTATCAATTGGATCCCCAACAAGATCTCTTGCATCCTGAAGAGTAGTCTTGGCTCACTTGGGCCTCGACTCTGGCTCTGGCTCTGCATGTGCATCTATATGCACTAACTCTATATCTGAATCATCTGAATCCTCTGAATCAAATCTCCCATCTGAAGAAGATTCGACATGTGCAGGCTCGTCATCTCTAACAGGTTGAAGAATAAAAGTGTCTGCATGCGGTTGTTGAGGTACATGTGAGATACTTTCCTCGAATTGGACACTACGCTCAATGATGAGCCAGTTCGAGGAGAGATAAATGAGTTTGTATCCCTTCACACCGTCAGGGTATCCAACAAAGATACACTCTCAGCCCATAATATATGTCGAAGTGTCTTTGCATGCAACATGTACGATTCCATCTCTTTCATGGATCTATTTTTCTGCTCAGTCACTCTGTTTTGCTGCAGAGTATATAGAACCGTGTGATGCAACTGAATCCCGATCTCAAGACAAAGATTATGTATCTCATGGTTGACATATTCCCCCCCATTATCTGTTTGGAGAACTTTAATCTTCTCTCCTAAGTGTGTCTCAACAAGGGCTTTGAAATCTTTGAGGTGTTGAAAGATCTCATATTTTTTCCTAAGAAATAAAGTCCATGTGAAGCGTGAGAAATCATAAAAAAAAATGAGTATGTACCTTGCTTTATTGATTGATGGATGCGGAAAAGGGCCCATGAGGTCACTATGGATTAGATCCAAAGGAAAGGAATCCTTCTGAGTCTTTCCTTTGTCGAAGTTCTCTTGAGGGTGTTTTCCAAGAACACATCCCTCACAAATTCCTTTGGAGAAGTGGATGTTAGGTAGACCAATAACCATTCCCTGCTTTCTAAGTTGTTTCATATATCTAAAATTTAAATGCCCAAAATTTTCGTGCCATATCCTACTACTCATCAGCATGGGTAAGTAGTAATGAAAACTATGGTTTAATAATTTCAGAAAATGTGTAGAGTCTGGATTGATGATTTACCTCACCAATATCAAATTTGGAATTAGTTTTCATTCCATAGATATCCACAAAATGAGGTGTGAATATTACTTTGTTTCTGGTGCCAAAATTTTCATCTAATACACAGAGAGAAGATTGACGGAGAGTTTGGGAACGTGTAGCACATTCTCAAAGCTTCCGTTTGTGAGTTCAATTCTCCCTTTTCTAGTGACCTCGACCTAAGAGTTGTCCCCCATTATAATAGGAGGACCTTTGAATGCATCCAATGAAGAGTAGAATTCTTTTTTGGCTGCCATGTGGTATGATGCTCCTGAATCTACAATCCAAGCATTGGGAGAGGAGTTGATAGCAATCAAAGCATGGTTAGAATTACCTTTCTTGGGATTTTGATATTCTGGCTTCTTCTTCTTGGCACCCTCGAGGATGCAATCTCCAAGGTTGTTTTGTTGAAGTATTTAGGCCATTTAATCTATCTGTTTCTGCATACATGCAGATTATGAATGGAATCCTTTATGGCAATAAGTGCATTTCTCCCCTTTTCTTCCCTTTCCACCTTTGGATCTGGAGGAATCGTTGAAGGGTTTTGAGTACCCTTCCTTCTTTGGATTTTCATGTGCCTTCCTTTTGTATTGGTTTTTAGATTTCTGATTTTGGTGATTACTACCATATTTCACAACAAGTACATGTGCCTTTGGGCCTTTGATTTTTCCCATGTTGTTGAGCTTGTTTCGCTCTTGCGTCAAAGACTCAATAAAGACCTCAAGAGAAGGCATTTTCCAGGTAGCTCTAGAGGCGAGCATAAATGAATGAAATGTGGATACAAACATTGAGTATTCCAGACCAAGTTTGGAGATAATGGTAAGAACCATTTGTTTCTCCTCCTTATATTTATCAACCTCGCAAGCCTTGAGTTGTGACACCAAATTCCTATATTTGGTAAAGAAATATTGGAGATTGTCGAGGGTTTTTGGATCCAAAATGAGCAATTCCACCTTGAGTATATGTCCCCTCATCTCATCTTGTTTTCCAAAAAGTCTTTCCATGGTGGTCTAGACTTCATTGCGGGTTTTACAGGAGGATATGTGAAAGAGGAGCTTAGGATAAATGAGACCACAAATAGTTCCAAACGCTTCATCCATCCAATTTAGATAATTGGATTTTTCTATGGCTGATGTGGGTTTGGTCTCTGTGTCCATGGTTAACATGTATAATCCCCTTCTTCGAAGATGCATTATCATCTTGTCCTTCCATGCAAAGAAATTGTACGGTGTAATAATGAATTCTTTCGGAATTTCCATTTTTCCCGCTGTCTTCAATCTTCGGTACCTGCAAAAAGAATCCGGTGTGTCTTTTTCCTAGCAATCCGTCGGCTTTGATACCATGTAAATGTGAATGAACCTGCATAGATAAGATCTAGCTAGAAAGAATACATACACAATTTGTAGAGAAAAGAGAAAATATGGAAACGAGAGTGAGAATCAAAAGAATTTGCATTAACCAAAAGAATGAATGATAATTTACACATGATATACTTTGTATAACTCAACTAATGCGCACTGGAGGAGAAGTCAATGCACCATAGTGGTGTTCTAGAGTGACCTGGACACACACTGATAGTTATGGGTGTTAACTGCCACCTAGTATGAGCTAACTAGTTTCTCAGTATTCAGTTAATTGACTAAAACAGAGTGAAGTGAGGAGGAGATCAAGGAATCATGAGTAATGTTCTAGTCTGGTGATAATACCAAGGACAATGCACATTAGCAGGTGATGATCCCAATGCTGCACGGTGATGAAACCAATGTGGCATTAAGACTCCACACAACTGATCAAACTGAAGTGTGAATTGAAGATAATATTCTCCTAGAATGTAGGAAAAACAATATTCTCCCTAAACTATAAGAGATTGAATAATGACTAATTAACATAGGGAAAACCTTAGGAAAAAGAAATCCTAGGTGTGTGTGAAGTATCTCCAATAGCAGGCTAAAGCACTACCTCCAAAGTTATGGGATGAAGCTATAAAATGTGAAAACTAAATTTAAAACAGAGTTCCTCATAAATTAGTCAAGGAAGTCACTCCATATGAGGCTTGGAGTGGGAAGCAACTAGAATTCACTCACTTCATAATTTTCAGTTCTCGTGCATGGGTCAGGATCCCTTCCGATAGAAGGAAAGCTATGGAAGATTAGAGTAAGGAGTGTATTTTTGTTGGATATACAAAGGGATTGAAGGGATTAAAGTTATTAGATACTACTTCAAATAAATTATTCATTTAGAGAAGTGTTAATTTTGAAGAGGGTCCTTCATAGGTACTTCCAGAGAAATCCACACCTCCATCTCCACCACCAATAGTTGCAGAACTTCATGAGACTTATTCTGATCATATTTTTGATCAGATATCTGAATTTTATATCTATAATATTTATGATCAACAATAAGAAGTTGTAGGTATAGAGCATCCACCACGATGGGCACAATAGACCCTTCAAGAAACAGGTGATCTAGTGGGTGATCCCACCAATCCATGGAGAACTAGATCTGAATTGATGGAGCTTCCATAAGATCTTACTACCACAGATCGTTTGTTGCCTATTTATTGTTGTGTGGTACTCATATCAGACTCTCAGTATTATGCAAAGGCTGAATGAAACCCTCATTGGGAGGAAACTATGAAAGAGGAGTACAATTCCCTAATGGAGAACAAGACATGGGGATTGGTTCCTCTACCTTCCAGCAAGAAGCTTGTTAGATGTAAGTGGATTTTCAAGAAAAATATGGGTGTTGATGGATACATTGCAAAGTATAAGGTTTTTTTAGTATCTAAAGGTGTCTAATATGTACAAGGCATTGACTATGAGGAGAATTTTGCACTAGTTTCCAAGAATAATTTCATTCGGTTAGCTCTAGCTATTGCAACAACTAGAAAGTGGGAGGTACACCATATGGATGTGAAGAATAAAATATAACCTAGAGATATTAATGAGGAGATATATATCGAGTATCTATAGGGATATGTTCATGATACATCATTAGTTTGCAGGTTGAGTAAGTCGTTGTATGGACTTAAGAAAGCACCTTAGGCATGGTATGATAAAATGGACTCTTATCTTCTCTCTAGAGGTTTTATTAGATGTAGATAAGATCCTAATGTGTATATGATGAGGAACACAATTTACCTTCTATTGAAAATTCTATAAGTAGATTATTTACTCATCACATGGAGCTTAGGCTCCTCCATTGTTGCAGTGAAGACTTCTTTGCATGACAAGTTTTCTATAACAGATATGAGACTGTTACAATACTTTATTGGTCTTGAACTCGGCCAAAATGATTCAAGAATCAATATCTCCGAGTCCAATTATGCCATAGATCTACTTGATAACTTTTAGATGATATATTGTTGTTGGAGAATAGGGTGGAACACAACATGAAACATAAAACAAAGTGTTGTAGATAATCAAAGAGGAACAAATTTTTTGAAGATAAGGGTGGTGTCTAAAGACACCGTTACAACACTTAAGAAAAGCACATTGTGATCATAACATCATAATGCATATTTTATCTCTTGATCACCATGATCACTTAATCGATATGATAATTACCCAAGGGGTCTGCTATTTATAGCCTCAATATCTACCCAACTTCCATAGAATCCAAAAGGTCTTGTCCACATGTAACTGTTGGTTGTTAGATTTGGCTCCACCAAATCCACCTTGTTGAGTCAGATCGAAAAGGATGCCCGACCTGACCACCTATACATTCAACTCATTGTCGATTGTTGGGCTAGTAAATCCACCACCTGACTATCTTTAAATGCTGGTTGACTGCCTGACCGACAGGCCTTTGACTACTCGAATGACATATGTAGTGTGTTAGTTGATCGTCTGATGGAATGTATCCAAATGTAGGTCGAACTCCCAACTGATTGAATCCTATATATGTGTGATGAACCATCAATGCTCGATGTTCCAATACCCCCCCATTAGCACATGTATCTGGAGATTCAGAAGGTGAAATTACGTCATCATGAACCCCCCCATAATCGCAGCTTCCTAAAGCCCAAGAATTGTGTGGAGCTTGATAAATATGGCTTCAACTAAAGGTTTGGTGAAGATATCAACAACCTGAGCATCTATTCTACGATATTCAAGAGAGACAACATTCTCATGAACCAAATGTCTCAAATAGTGAGCATGGAGCTCAACATGCTTAATCTTACTATGGGAAACAAGATTGTCAGCAACTTGTATAGCACTCTGGTTATTACAACAAATTTTAGTCGAGGTCTGAACATGAAGGCCAAGTTCTCCCAAAAGTTAGCACTTCCATATGGATTTAGTACTTGCTTGAATAATTCCACCATATTTTTCTTCCGTAGTCAACAGAGATACTACCTTCTATTTCTTGCATGACCACACCAATTAACCAGTACTATAGCGAAAGGCATAGCTAGAAGTGGACTTCCAATTATCATTGTCGCCAACCCAGTTAGAGTCAGTGAAGCCAATCAACGAATTTTAACTTAGACACTAATTTATACCAAAATGAGAAGCACCCTTGAGACAAAGGACAATTTGTTTGACGAATTTCCAATGGATTTCTGATTAAGGGATTTTTCCCCCTTGACCTTGGGTCAAGTCACAGTAGATCAAGACCAAATTTAGAAGACAAAAACTACCCTCATGTATATCAATGCATACAATAAATAACTACTTTTATAAAGGGAGAGAGATAAAGAAAGAAGGAGAGGCTTCACACCTTAAATCCTTTGTTCGATGTCAATCCCCGCTCTCGCTTCTTGAAGCACTCTTGATCTCCACTGGAACTAGCCTACAATAGGAAACTGAGAATAGACTGCCACAAGGTAGTTATATATTTAAGTAACATATATCATATGCATAGATTCAACCACATATAAAATACATTAGCATATAATGACCCAATAAACAAATGATAGAAGGGAAAGATAACTCTTCTATTGACAACAATGTGGGAAAGGTAGTTACAACCTAATCCAACCTTTAGTACTCGTTCGAAGCCAACTTCCCTGAGTTCCTCCAAATACCTTCAAGCATCAAATTAGTGATGATTCTCTTCCTTGTAGAACTCAACATGGATGGGAACACACCCTGTAGTTATATAGATAAAGGAAGGAACATTGGAAAAGGAGTTTCCAGGTATGAGATGTACTCAGAGAATGAAGGGATTAGGGAAGCTTGCTAAAAAATTTCCAACATGATCTTGCACCTTAGTTCTTCCCCCTCATCCATTCCCCTAGTGGTGCATTCATAACATCCTTGAGCGTTTCAGGAGGTTGAATTCCATTTGGTACGAGCTTAGGGAGGTTGGGAAACGAGCCCAACCGAAATACCCACCCGAAAAAGTGGAATTATGTTATTTTTTCCATTTTTTTAGGGCATTCGTGGGTTGCAAGCTAGAAAGGCGTGGATGTCCATGTGTTTCATATAGGAAATCCACAGATGTAAGCAAAAGTCAAGTTTTTTAGGTGACTCTGATGAAGGAAGTTGGTATTTTGATTAGCAAGCTAGGGAAAGGGTTAGGCCATGTCACAAATGCATAGGTGTGGAAATTTGTGCTATAAAAGATGCTCCCTAATGTGTGAGGTCAGAAAGGAAAGTGACGGTCGAAATACATTACAAATCTGAGATATGAGGAAGAAATGAAGTAATCCATGAAGTTTCCTGAGACAACTAATCCAAAAACAGAATCCGTCAGCCAAAATCAAGTAAGAGTATTCTTTCCCCAAGTTGGGCATGCCCATGCTCAGGAGTGATGTAACCATGGACACTAAATGAAGTGCACTGCATATCCATGGCATATATGAAAGTATGACTAATGAACATGGCCACGAAAAATACATAGTGGATCCATGTGGTATATATAAAGCAACAAGCATGGCCACGGGGAACACACAGTGGATCCATGTGAAAATAGTGTTGGTTGTGGAGCTTGATTATCTTCCTGATTCAGAGGTTTGTTTTAGCCATGCTTGGACCCCATTCCCTAATGGGGGGGTGTGAGGGGGATTTCCCTCCCACTACTGTCTCCAGGGGGGGGGGGGGGGGC
>ML811499.1:70718-94732 GCA_009831015.1 Picea engelmannii
ATGTTTGGTTACATAAAAAATGTACATAGAAGGGCAAAATTTGGGCCCTCATGCCCATGATATCATCATAAAGACTACACAAAACATCTGGAGGATCCTAATCCTCCTGCACCACGTTGTGCTCTGAGTAGCACACCACTACGTGGGCCACTCGTCTAAGCGGGTAGTTCAGACTCTCAGGAACCCCCACTGTATGCCTCTGTAAATGTAGGGGTTTATCTTGCCTCCTGAGAGGAGGGAAACCCATCGTAAGACCACGAAGGTTCCTCTCAACCTCCCAGAGACCCCCCACCGCTACCTCATGCTCTACAACTATCTGTTCATCTCCGTGACGCCCTAGTGATGGCATCCTTGCTAGATGTGTTGCACCTCTGTCTGCATGGTGAAACAATGCATCTGTTAAAAACCCCTCTGTGTACACATAAAAATAATATAAACTTAAAAAAGAAAAAAAGAAAAAAAGAAACTTGACAAGGTCTTTGGTTTCATACCTGATGCATCCCAGTCTATTCCATATGGAAGTAACAAGTCCAAGCTACCTCGAAAATATACTCCGATGTATGGAAAGTCCTCAATGACAATCAATTGACGTCTCAACCAAGCAAAGAAGTCGGTTGTGAATTTAAATTCTGAGTCGGTTACCAACCTTGCAGACAAATTCATCCACCTTTCCATGCGTGGTTCACCCACTGGTCATGCCATCAACGTGATCTGTGACTGCATCTCTAGGATTCACTCTAGAAAGAATGAAACCAAAAAGGAACCATACCCAAATTGTTTTTGTTTCCCCATCTTGTATTTTGTAATTTGATCCTTCACATTGTGAAGGAAAGATACACTCCAGTTGAACAACCTTGGCTCCATGCATTGTAGAGCATAAGACATTTTGGATCTTGAAGCCAAATCTGCATTGGTGCTACCTGCCAAATTGGTGATGGAAAACAAGATGGATCTAATCCGGATTATTTTCGGCATGAAATGAGAGTGGAGATATAATAAAGAAATGCACACAGATATCGCGTATATCCAATAATATAACAGAAATATATCAGAGATGCAACCATAAGCACAAAGATACAGTAATACACGATTTCTATTAATCAAAGAAATGTACAGAGACTGTAAAAATACAGAGTGAAAGACTTGCTAGAATGGTGGCAGCTTATCTTTGAGAAGAGATGTGACGGCTACTCACATTTGCAAGAAGATGATTACAATGAGGCTCTAAAGGCCTTTTTACAATAAACAGGAATGCCCAAAACCCTAGACATCCAAAAACCTAACCCTAGGAGATGAAGTGCCAAAGTCATGTGGGCCCCGTTTGGGTAAGTTAGTACATCAACTTCTCGGGGTCGTAACTTTTTCATACAATCTTCGTTTTAGGCGTATGATAGCTCATTGGAAAGGTATAGCCAAGGAGATTAATTTTGGGGGATTAATTAAGTCTTTAGATATCATTGAGAACCTCGATCTCGAAAAAACTTCATTTAGGCCCTCAAAATGGCCCCGGAAGTTAAAACTTGCTAAAAATAGTAAATTGCAAAATTGCCCGAAAGCTGTTTTGAGCCAGTTAGAAAAGGTGGGTGGCCACCGATATCCACCTGGATCAATCCTCCATCCTTAGGAAGCAATGGTCTCCATTGCGTTGAGTTCCCGGGGGAGAGGGAAAAGCATTTGCTGGATCTGCATCTTGGTGAGCTACTTGTATTGCTGGAGACGTCGCGCTGCTTAGTTTGTGGAGGTCTGTCAACCTGTTGAAGCTAAGGTTGTTCAAAAAGTCGAGCTACATGAGAGGAATGTGTGCAAAAGGAATCTTTTCACTTTGCTGCAACCTTGTCGACCTGCTTCTGTTGGATAGAAGGTGCAGGAGGCGAGGCTGTAGTGGTTGCAGTGTCCTTTTGTTCCCCTTTTGAACAGATTGTGAAGAAGATGAATTTTGCAATATGAGATACTACCTTGTGACACTTTTTAGGTGGAACAATAGTTGGAACTACCTCTGGTATTCTGTAGAGATGACCCCCCAAAGTAACAATGACACTATGGGGTCGAGACTCATAAACATCATGGCGTATCCACATATATGGTTGGACCAAGAGAACATCACATACATCCAGTGGGGCAACATCACATAATACCTCATCCTTGAAGGGTTGGATGCCATATGACAATCGACGCTATTGGCTGACACAAAGATCTTGTCCTTGCCGAAGCCACCCGATGTTGTATGGCTACTGGTGTGGTGTTGTCGACAACCCCAACTGTTTGACAACCTCTGCTGAGATGAGGTTTTTCTGGCTTCCGCTATTAACAATAAAATGCAGCGGGGTCCCCTTCACCCACATTTGTGAATTAAAAGGTGCTCCCCCTCTTCAGGATCTGTTGGTTCTTCTGGTTGAATTGTTGCGGTCGCGACAATAGCAGTGGGGTTTGCACCAATGATTTGTCCTTTACCAGTATTTTCAGAATTGGATTCTGAATCAGGGTTTGGCTCCTTGTCTTTCATCTCAACCACCAATGACTATTTTGAGTGATATTCATTGGTGTTGTGCCAGGGGATTTTGTGGAAATCACACCATTTTCTGGTGTCGTTCTTTGTCTTCCTGTGACCCTTCTTTTCCTGTGTCTTGGACTGGTTTTCAAGAGACTGTTTGTTAGGGCCATCTTTGTCATACTTTGGTTGTTGCGGATTTGTAGACCCAAATTACCGTTTGTTCTGGTGCTTAAATTTCTTCTCAATTTTAACAGCATATCGATAAGAAGCACCGAGTGATGAGATGTCCAGAAAATCCATTTCAGTCTAGATGTATCTGTGTAGAGCCCCACGGTATTTCAGAACCAAATGTCACTCAGAGTCTTTGATACCCATCTTGGTGCGCAAGGTATGGAAGGTATTGGTGAACTCCAGAACTGCTTGGCCCCTCTCTTGCCACAGTGTGGTCCATCTCATGTACTGGTCCTCATAGTTGCCAACAAGGTAATATTGTTCCTTTACCGCATCCACAAAAAAATCCCAAGTGGGATCAACCCCATATATTCCTGGCTCCTCTGTCGAACTTTTCTCCCAGTAAGTTTCCCACCAATGTTTGACATGAGGGAGAGCTTTAAGGAGTGCGAAGGTGATCTTTTCTTTGTCGGAAAAATTGTTAACAGAGAAATAACCTTCTAGCAGAGTTAACCATTTTTCTAGGGCTTCAAATACAGGAATATCAAAATTAACTTGTACCTTGAAAGGTGAGGTGCGTCCAAAGTGGCCTCTTGATGAATATGCACCTGATGTTGTTGGCAGGCGTTTAAGGATGTGGGAAAAATTCTCCATCATTTCGTCCCTCTGTCACGTGAAAGCTTGCTCAAGCAATAGATTGATAGGATCATCTGCTCCGTTGTTTTTCTTTTCTTCCGCCATTGAGGGTTTCTTAGGTGTGTGAGAGAGATTGTATTCAAGAGAGACAAGCTCGAGACCCAACTTGCTATACTTGGACCTCGTTGGGGACATGCACTGAAAAAACGATCAAGAGTAGCATGCTCTGATACCACTGATCCAGATTATTTTCGGCACGAAATGAGAGCGGAGATATAATAAAGAAATGCACAGAGATATAGCGTATATCCAATAATATAGCATAAATATATCAGAGATGCAACCATAAACACAGAGATACAGTAATACACAATTTCTATTAATGAAAGAAATGTATAGATACTGTAAAAATACAGAGTGAAAAACTCGCTAGAATGGTGGCAGCTTATCTCTGAGAAGAGATGTGACGGCTACTCACATTCATAAGAAGATGATTACAATGAGGTTCTGAAGGCCTTTTTATAATAAACAATAATTCCAAACACCCTAGACATCCAAAAACCTAACCCTAGGAGATGAAGCGCCAAAGCCACGTGGGCCCCGTTTGGGTAAATTAGTACATCAAGTTCCCGGTGTCGTAACTTTTGCATACGATCTCAGTTTTAGGCATATGATAGCTCGTTGGAAAGGTATCGTCGAGGAGATTAATTTTGGGGGCTCAATCATGCCTTTGAATATCTTTGAGAACCTGGATCTCAAAAAACCTTCATTTAGACCCTCAAAATGTCCCCAGAAGTTAAAACCTGCTAAAAATAGTAAATTGCCAAAATTGCCAGAAAACTATTTTGAGCCAGTTGGAAAATGTGGGTGGCCACCGATATCCACTTGGATTAGGATCGAAGAACCAAATCTCTAACCTCTTTGATCACAATTCGACCTCCAACCAATTGCGACCCCAAAATACAATGATTTGCCACATACACTTCAACAGGCACTGGAACTGCTCACTGTTCGGATAAAATGATAGGAGCCCCTCTCTTCGAGAGGTCGATCAAAAAGTATACATCCTCCAAATTGATTTTGAGCATTTGCAACCCAATCTGGAATGCTTGTTCGTCGTCATTCCACAACCCAATCATATACTCAAGTAAAAAGACTTCCTTTTTCATCTTTTACAGTTTAAAGTACTTGAGGAGGCCAAAATTCTTCAAAGCAACCCTCGTTTGGGGGTTTTTCAATGCGATTATGTCGCCGAGCTCGTGATCACCCTCTTTCCACTCAATCATGGCTTTTATCAATGCAAACTGCAAGAACATTCAATTAAGAGCCATTAATCATCTCATCATATCAACTTTTTTGGGTATTTTTATCTTAAATATCAATTTATTTTTTCATTTTGCGCTGATGCTCCCTTAAATGCATACACAGAGCGCTATCCCTTCCCTGGAGTGCATACCAGGGCAACGAAAACATGGTCGGTGCTCCCCTCATCTTTTTGAGGGAGCACTGATCTGGTTCGACACCTAGGGATTCCTAGGGTGCCCAAGATGAAACAAAAAAACTACCTAAAATGAAATTTTGAACCGTACAAAATGATTGGAAATAGTTAAAGACCAACCTGATCCAGACAGAAGTGGAAACGACTGACCGTAGCTCTGATGCCAACAACTTTAAAATCGCTCTCCAAAGTCAAATTTACCATTGCTAGAAGGTTTCGGCACAAATGAAATGGTAAAAACATTTTTTAAGCCTATTTCATTGATATAGACTTCATTTTTTGCTAACCTATAGTATATTTTGGGTTTTAAAATCATTTTGGAGATGTCACTAATACCTTGGAATGCAATTTTGTCATCACTTGCAGGTTTCAAAGCAGTATTGTTCTGTTTAACCTTGTCACACTGACGAGCATGGTCTCAGTTCCTTCTCACACTCGAAAAAACATGAGAACGTAACCGAGTAGACTTTTATCTCTTTTTTGAACTCGTAAGGATATACGAAAAATGAACCCCCTAGAGTCTCCTTTAAGATTTTCTCAGACTCTCTAAACATGAAAAGATTGTCGAGTGATCTCGCTTCCTTTCACACTCGTTTAAAAATGTTTTGAAAGGGCATTTCCTAAGTGGTATTTTATCTCATTTTCGGACTTCAGAGACTAATATTACGAAAAAGGACAACCCTGGAGTAATCTTTAAGTTATTTTCAGACTCTCTAAACATGAAAAACCACTGATTTTTCCTTCTCTGGACTCGTTAAAAATTACACAGTAAAGGACCCATATGGGAATGAACCCTTACTTATTTTAGTTCATTAAACAAAGGAAGAGGGACTTACCGAAGGTGAGTTATATCGAGCATGTGTTATCCTCCTCGAGCTTGTAAAAATAAAAAGAGATACTTGTCTATCTGGATGGGGGAAAAAATTGAAGGAAGCAAGCCAAGCCATTTTTGGAAACATCATAGGTCACTCTTGCAGTCGCCCTTGAACATGGCACATTGTCTTTACATACATTTTAACCCACTGAACCCCTACACTGAACCAATCCTCTAAGTTTATTTACTCCTTTTGGTCACCCGACGAAAGTCACAGTATCCACTACATCATGTTTTGGTCCATGTCATGTTTCTGTCGTTTGTGCCTCAGTGTTCAAGGGAAGTATCTACTTCGAGGGTCAACCATAAAAAATTTCCAGTTTCAGTACCCATGTCAGTCCATACCCATTTGATTCACCATATTACATCTATATGTCGGTTTCGTGTCGTTGATGGGGGATACATCAAGGCCCTCCTTTGATGATTCTTTTCCTGTCGACTTCAATACATCATCCAGGAATTAGACTTAGAAACCAGTTAGTACCTTGGGACCTGCATGCCTAAATGGCAAGCCTCTTCGCCTATGAAAATAGGTTTACATTATTGACCTTTGATAAGATGATTCCATGAATGTTCGACTTCAACTCATTTATTCACATTCGTTGGATTGTACTAGGGTACCTTGGGAGTCATTTACATCAATGGTGATTTCCCTCACACTTGTTAATGGTTTCTTCAATGACCGGTAATCAAGTGGTTTCTACCATGTTTGACATCAAAACATCCATTCACATGGTTAGATTTGTACCACATCGGGATCGGTGATAATACCCTGGGTTAAGTGTTCACTCTGATATCTACTTTACCGAGGCTACGAAAGGAGATCATTTGAGTACACTGATATATATACTACCACATAGATCCACTTTGTATTGGTCCATGGCTATGTTTTGTCATCTCGTAGATCCACTATGTAATTCTCATGGCTACGATCAATTCATGTCATGTAAGTATAGATCTACATTGTATTTTTGGTGGCTATACCATTAAATCAATATGATTATGGATCCGCAGTGTATTTGATGGTGGCCATACCTTGAAAATCTTTTATCACTCAAGCATAGGTATTCTTGCCATGGGTTTGAAACATGTCATAACATTTGTCTGATGGTTGTTTGCAGCTTCTACCGGGTTGTTTGACTCCATACCCTTGCTTCGAAAAGTCTACAAAGTAATTCAGTCATCAATTTCAGTCTTCTGACCTTGCACTTTCGGGGAAATCTGCTACACATCAAAATTACTCACTTCGATGAAGTCTCATTGTCATTGTCGCAAGTGTCACAAAAATCATATTGTCGTCTCGCCTGTATCGCGTCGCGGATGATGTCATAAGAACAATTGAGATATACTTTAAGGTTCATTAGAATATGAACAAATATCTTTTGGCAAAGAGTACAAACTTTTACCTTGAGAACTTACCATCATAAAAGTATTTTTGGAGATCAGCGCCTCCCTGACCACTTGCAATGAGCGCTAGTTCTCCTTGTCCTCTTAGCAGGGAGCGCTGCAATGCTCCGTGGCCCACTTTGAGGGAGTGCCGATCCGTTGAGAAAATCTTGGGGACAAATCCCCCTTATCTCTAAAGACAACTGAGAAATATCCGAGTCAGTTTGGATCGAATCCAAGTTTAAGGCTGGATCTAAGGGAAGTTCCACAACTGATGGAGTAATATCCTCAACTTATCCCAAGAATATCTAAGGTGGTTAAGCCTCTCAAAACTTATATAAGGAGGCATTCTCATGGTGAAGAGGGGAGTATAATTAGTGAAAAGTATTGTCATTTTGATTGTGGATCATTCGAGCAAGGGGTTGGTCAAGGAGAGTTGGGTGAGGCTGCTACATCTGCATCTACATTTTGTAAGCACCCTGTTTTTTTCTCATTAATACATGTGCTTGGCCTGTTTCCTTCAATATTGTGTACATTTTCATGAGCTTGTATTTTGGATAAATATAGCTTTAAACTAATCATGGTAGAATAGAAAGTATGCTTTGTCTTCGCTATTTATTGGATTGCAGGACTCGTTAAAGGACTTGGAGATCAAGCTCAACTTGGACTGAGCGAGGACAAACTTCGTAAAAGGGTACTCATACTTTCTTCCTCTTCTCTATTGAATAACATAGCTATGTTTAAAGGAAAGTCAATGTTCAAAGTTAACACTTTTCTGTCTTGGTCATAGGGGTCTAAGATCTAAGAGGGAATTCACCTATCCGTAGGGGAATTTTCCTACAATATCTATTATCACAGATTCATGTCCCAACCTGGTTACATACACCTGCGTCCTGTAACCCCCCCTGCTTATACCTCGGGTGATACTTCACCTTCTTTGCAAGTGTTTCCAAAAGGGCCGGTAGTCAGGATTTTGTCGATGTTCTCTTAAGCGTTGAACCCTGGGTCTGCCCCTATGCCAAAAAATGGTTCTGTTGCTGGGACCTAAAATTGTGATTGCTGGGAACTGAAGTAAAGAAAAAGACAAGCTCTATGCATAGATCTACTTCTGATGTGCACAATACTCTACTTGAATTGCAAAGCTTTGTGCCAAGAAAGTAAGATGTTCTGAAGGAAAGAGGTAAGATCATAAAATAGGTAAGCTTTGTGCTTTGGTAAGAGAAAGATTAGTGATTTTTTGTTTTGTTTTGAAAGCATGAATCTAAGCATGTTTAATAGGTTATGTCCTAGTTTGAAGGCTAGGGTGCAGTTGAAAGAAAGAGTTGATTTGAGTAAATATAATGAAAATGAAGAAAGATATGTTATTCCTATGCATAGAAAGAGTTTTTGGACTGATAAGTGGATGCAAGAACCTAGACATAATTTTTGCAGATTGCAGGTCCAACACTATGATCCTAGGGGAAGTGTGCAGTACAAAAAAGATTGGGGGACATTTAAGAGAAAAAGAGGATTGACTTTGTGTTATAATTGCAGAAGGTCGGGACATCTTGCTAAGAAATGTCCTGGGGTAGGCCCTATTTGTCTTTGTTGTAAGGTTGTTGGTCATGAGGTTGAGGATTGTCCTATGATTATTGCTAAAGTTGAAGGGAGGGACATACAACAAGAAAATTATGAAAAGAGTCAAGAGACTAAGGGTATGTTAGAAAATCATAAAGAAAAAAGGTCAGGGTAAATTTAGACTATGTTATTACAGTTGGAAGAAACAATGGATGTCGATAAAGATGTCAGTTTACCAGAAATAATGAAAGCAAAACAACACATAAGTGCAAGAATAAAAGACTTTTACATAGACTGTATAGTCTTGGATGAAGAAACGAGAGTGAATATCATGACAGAAGAAACTTGGAAAGTTTTGGGAAAGCCTACTGTGGTACCTTCTTTAGGAAGGATAGGCTTGTTTAAGGGAAAATATGATAACTTTACATGGAAGAGTAACTACTGTACCTATTAGCGTTCATGGAACAATGACTGAAGAAGAATTTGAAGTTATTAGGTTTGTTGAGGAAAATGCTCCTTTCCCACTTTTGTTAGGTAAGACTTGGATTGAGAAGGATCAGATCAGAAGGAAAGCAGAGGAAGATGCTACAAAAAAGAAAAAGCAAGAATCAAGGGATTTCATAGCTAGGAAAATAAACCGACTAAGAGAAGAAGGAGAGGATAAGTCGAAGCAACAGAGCAAAGTAATAATGTAGGAGAGATAGAAAGAAAAAGAATTAGATATCAAAGTTGAAAGAATGCAAGAAGGCTTGAAGGACCTATATATCCAAAATATAAGTGTGCCCACTAAGGAAGTGTTAAGAAAAGGGATATTAAGTTCAGAACCTTTGAGGGTACCTCAACAGTGCGAAGCCACTATACTAGGGGAAGATAAGAATAAAAATGGAAAAAGGATTCTAGAAACAGTTAAAGAGACTCAGATAATAGGAAATAAGGTAAGGAATCTCAATAAAAAGAAGGCTAAGTTGGAAAAGATACAAGAAGTTAAGGAAACCGAATGGAAGACTTCACAAACTGGAACCTCGTAGGAGGCAGGATCGTAGGGTTTGAACCTCGCTTGAACAACAGGTCCATGTAGATTTGGACTTCGCCTTGGCGAAGTTATGTAGCCGTTGGAGGTGCCCCGAACATTAGAATGATGCTCCATAACAGTTAGGAAATGCATTTATGGACTGCTTTTGGACGTTGAGACCACACCATTATTTCTTGATTTACATTAGTGGAAACATTTAATTCTAGTTCCTGTCTGTTCGAAGATCCATCATGACCACCCCTCTTATTTAACTCGTCGATCGTGGTGCTGGGACCGCTTTTTGCTACCCAAGATTAACTGAGCTAAGACGAGAACTGTCCGAGTGTCGAGTTGTGCTGCCTGTCGTTATCTGAAAGTATACCCCGCCTGCCTGTTTGTGTACCTTCTTTTCATTAAAAGCTAGAATGTTGGGCGAACCCAATGAACTTGAGAAGTCTGTCGAGTAAGTTCTTAGGAAACTCATGGGAAATAGACTTGTATCCGAAGGTATTCAAGCATCATCGACTAGGGGACTGTAGGCTTGCCCTTTGACCAAACGTTGTTCCACCCGCATCAACCCCACAACTGAACAAAGAAGCAAGCACCGCAGTGATTTGGCTAATGCAAAGAAGATCCTGTTGATCCTACCTGAGTATATTCTGTATCTGGCCAGTGATGTTAACCATGAAAGTATCCCTTGAGATTTCAAGTACTCCATGTTCACTACGTACATTCTGAAAGGAATTCACATAGTAGGGAGTTAGTTAGGGAAGATCCCGTTATTGAAGCACAACGACTTCAACTTAGGAGACCAAAAGAACTATGCCATGCTAGATCCTCACCGTTACTTAGCAAAGACAACCGAAAAGAAACCTCACCTCATCTCACAACCATGGATCAAGGGGTTGGCGCAATCAACCATATTGAACGTGATGAAGATTCCGCATTTTAGTGCCACCAGGAAGTTAACGCCTGCATTAAACTCCTTCTGTCATGCTATCATGGTGTGTATATATGGCTTGACAGAATAATTACTACCGATCCAACGCTGATCCACTAGATCACAAGTTTAAGTTTGAAGGGTTATGACCCACAATGGTTCTATCCAGGGAAGACCTCAGACCGATATTTAACACAACGCATCAATGAAGCCTATGGAGAGGTAGAAAAGGGGAAGCGAGGTTACAAGGTAGCCTCCATACAAAATGACGTAGTGTGCCTTGGTTGTCAACTCTTAGTTGGAAAGCTAGTGATGAATAACCACCCCACACAGGTCACTGGGTTCGTGGTGGACCTCGCAGGAAAGTGTGTGGAGGGAATGCATATGAACTGGGCAAAATACCTCGTCAACGACCCAGAAAAGGATTGTTGTGAAGCCCAGGACTTGGGATATGAGTTTCACTACAGTTGGTTTATTATCTTGATCACATTTGTGGCTTGGAAGATGCCTAAAGGAGCTACTTTACTAGGGATCGAACCTACGGAGCCCATAGCCACTCAGTTTTCCACCCTATGGTATACCAATGACATGATGAAGCAGTGGTAGTCTAATGTCGTGTTTCATAGATGTTATCAGTAGTTGAAAGTTTCCATTCAAGCATTCCCTCGTATGACAACACATACCCTGCATTAGTATCGACCCATAGCGATGTTATGCGTTGATTCCCATTTCATTTACATCACCGCGCGAAGAGATGAGCACCAGGAAAGCTTGCAATCATACTATAATCTCTCAGATGAAGATATGGAACAAAATACAAAGGAATGGCCAAAATAATTTCTTGTACCTGTCACTGATGCAGAGTTATCTGAAACTGACACTATAGGAAGCCCGATGGTCACGTGAGATGAACATGTCGGATAGTCCAATGGGATGAAGAAGCAGGAAAAGTAGGTTGAAGTCCAAGACATAGATAGTGACGAAGAGGACGAAGAGAAAACTTCTGGAGATAACGGGTCTGGCTCTCCAAGAGGAGGAGAAGATGAAGCAATAGGATAGGGAGGAGAAGAAGACGAAGCAAAAGGACAGGGAGGAGGATATGAAGGAGAAGAAGAGAAAGGAGGAGGTGAAGCTACACCACCTGAAGATCCCCCTGTTGGGACAGTGACACCACAAAAGAGGGAAGTTACTCCGAAGAAACCTTTATAAAGGAAGAAAACACATGCCAATAAGCCATAGATGGAAGCCACTCTCACCGAAAAATAAATTAGTTTGGTCCTTGGAGCTATGAAGGACACCTCTGAAGACATGTTGCAGAGATACGAAGAGAAACAGGTGGAGTTATATGGAAGGATTGAGAGAGAGTTGAAGGAAGTGAAGAAGGTTGTTCACCTGGTCCATGCAGTGCCTACTGTGTCGTCTGCACCTTCCTCATCACATACCACAGAGTTGGAGGATGAACCAACTCCGCAGGGTGAACCAGGGATTTGGATCACCCTCCCCCAGTATAGCATCAAGTTTCCCACCCCCACAAAATTACAGGCTAGCCCCAACTTGGATGTTGAGGTTAACCTTAAAGGAGTACCTCTAGGACAGGTCAAAGTATTGGAGGCAGTTTTGAAGGCATACATAAAAGAACAGAGAGAAACGACCGCTGAAAGAGAAACCCAACTAAGAAGTCTTGCTGATGAAACAAAAGTTTGGTTCAAGAGAGCTCATGAAGAGAAGGATAAGGCTACAGAAGCCTTGCAAAAGGAGAAAGTTGAAGTCCTAGTACAGTTACAAGCAGTGTAGGATAGTGTAGCTCCCTATGAAAGTGAGAAAGTAGAGCTTCAGAAGGAAAAGAGAGATGGTGAAGCCCATATACAGAAGGAGAAAGAGAAGCTGCTCACAGAGCAAGCCATGATAAAAGAATAAATAAGTAAAGCATGTCGCTCTATGCCAAGCTTGGTACAGGAGGAGCAGGATCCTGTCGAAGCTCAAGTAGCGAAGCTCGTAGAGACCCTCCAACAGTTTCAATCTAGGATAACTAAACCGGAGGCCCAAACAGTGTCGAGCACCCCATAGAAGGTGCGTGACGAGAGGGAGGAGTCTGCCAAAAACACAGTAGCAAGTATAAGAGCCCTCGCTTCGGCATGCAAATAATTGAGTGACAGAAGTGCCCAAACATATGAACGCCTCACTGAGGATCCAAAGTTAAATAAGCTAGAGGCTCAGTTATAGGAGGCACAACAACAAGCATTTTCATTGTAGGCATAGATGAATCTACTCACAACAGTAGAAAGGATGAAGAGATCCTAGGAGTAGCGCATAGTAAAACAACAGATCACTTCCTTCTAAGGTAAGGTGATGGAAGTAACACAGAAGTTACAACCTGTGCGGAACGAAGCTTGCAAGGTGTTTGAGGAGATCGATGGCTAGGGTTCACAACTATATTAAGTAGTTGCAGCAGTAGAACAATGCTTGGAAGGGCCTGTTACAGAGAAGACAGTCCAGGAACTCATTGAGCAAGAGGTTTAGGCGAGGCAGCTCGAGTTAAGCTCAAGGATTTTGAAGCAACATTTTCCAGACCTGAGTGACTCGGGACGTGTCATAGGTGAGTGTTGGGGGCATGTTGGCCCTCGATCAATTTTCAGGGAAACTTTGGTCAATTTTGGCCCACTTTTGGACTTCGACACATTGGTCGAAGCAAGAGTGCCTAGGCGAAATTTAGATCGTGGATCTCACCTATTTTGAGGGTTATGTGGACCCAGTAAGGGGTCCTCTAGGTTTTTTTAACGAGTTTATGGAATGTCATCCCATCGGTTTTCCTCATGTTTAGGCCTTATTTTAAGGGTTTGTAAAGTATAAATAAAGTGGAACGTATTGTAGGAGTGAAAGAAGTTCCGTGTGAACATAAGTGCTTTTTGCGAAGGAATGTATGTGGTCGAGGATTTGTGCTGGACTGTGATTTTGTAGAAGGTGCTAAGTGTCGTGATAAGGGATTGTAGCTCTGTGCATTTGACCTATATTTTTGGAAGGTAAAGAAGGAGGATCTAGTGATTAGTGCACAAATTTCATGTCATGTGCAAAGTTCGACTCTGTGGCTTAGTGCACAGGAGTGACTGAATGTAATATTTTGGCAAATAATAAAGAGACGAAGCAGTTTGTGGACGCAGCCCCACCTTGGGGTGAACCATGTATATACGGTGTCTCATGGTTTGATTTATGTAGTGTTATTTATGTTATGCTTTTTTATTAGTACTTTGATTATGATGTGTAATGAATATATATTTTGTTGCTTAAATACTTTACTTAGGGTAAATGAATGCTAGATTTAACTCACAGTGCTAAGTGCTCAGGGTACATAATAACTTGTTGTTACCCCACTTATCTGTCTTTGATTATGATATACGATGTTAATGAGGTTAATAAACTAATGCATGTTCACTTCCTAAGCGTTAACAAAATATTCTGCAAAGTGATATTATCATAGATTCGTTTCCCAGCCTGGTTACAAACACTTGTGTCCTGTAACCCCCCCTACTTCTACCTCAGGTGAGACTTCGCCTGCTTCGCAGGTGTTGCTAGAAGGGCCAGTAGTCGGGTTTTTTTTGGAGCGCTATTAAGCATTGAACCTTGGGTCTGCCCTTGGGCCAACATGAGGCAACAAGGGAAATAACAAGGGAGATGGAATTGATTTTGGCTACAGGGGAAAAGGTTTCATTATAGTCAATTCCTTCAACTTAGGAAAATCCTTTGGCAACTAACCGAGCCTTGTGTCTTTCAACACTTCTATCTAATGCATACTTAGTTTTATAGACCCATTTACATTCGACAAGTTTTCTTCCTTTTGGAAGAGGTACAAGGTTCCAAGTATCGTTTTCCATGAAAGAACGATACTCTTCATTCATTATTGTATCCCAATTTGGATGACCTGAAGCTTCTGCAAATTTCTCTGGATCATGAGTATTTGAAACTTAAGCCAAAGGAGAAGAGGCTTGTTTGAATTGTGAATGTGTCTGACGCTGATTTGAAGGATCATCGATAAGATCACCAACTGCTTCTCGTGTTGAACAGACCCATCTAGGAAGTGGAGGAGTTGGTGCTGGTTCAGGTTCAAAGGACTCATCTGGAGGAAGGTGAGTAGGCGGAGGTGGATTTTCATCCTCACTGTAGTCATCTAAACAATAAATTAGAATAGGAACAAAAGAAGGCACAAATGTCAAAGATGGCTTGTAGGCCGAAGAAGGCAAAAACACCAAAGATGGCTCACAGGCCGAAGATGGATCACAGGCCGAAGAAGGCACAATAACCGAATTAGGCTTGCAGGCCAAGAAATTTTAATTAAATTTAACATCTCTTCTAATAATAATTTCATTACAATGTGGTTTAAGAATTCTATAAACTTTGACATCTTCAGAATAACCAACAAATATACACTTCTCACTTTTAGGTTGCAATTCTTTCTTTTTCTCACCAGGAATATGAGCCCATGCTATACTTCCAAATACACGGAAATGACTTACATATGGTTTAATTTTAGTCTAAGCTTATTCCAGTGTTATACTTTTAAGAGCCTTTGTGGGAGTGCTATTTACTATGTAATTTTCACAGTTGATGGCTTCCGCCCAATACTTTGGATTTAATCCCTTAGATTGGATCATAAAATTAGCCATTTCTTTTAATGTGTGGTTCTTTCTCTCAACAACACCCTTTTGTTGTGGTGTATATGGAATAGTGTGTTGCATTTGGATGCCCTGTGTAGTGTAGTAACTTGCAAAATTATTGTTCACATATTTTCCTCCATTATCTATTCTCAACCTTTGAATTTGATGTCTAGATTGCTTTTCTACAAGGGCCTTGTAGGCAAAAAATTTGTCAAAAACTTCGCTCTTAATTTTTAAGAAGTAAACCCAAGTACATCTGGAAAAGTCATCAATGAAAGTTAAGAAATACTTGCACCCAGAAAAAGAAGGAGTACAAAGTGGACCACACAAATCACTGTGAACAAGATGCAAAGGGCTCGAGGCGTGCTAAGAGGCACGCTTGTCAAAACTGTCCCGATGATGTTTGCTAAGAACACAACCGACACAAACACCATCTCTGCATGAAACATAAGGAAGTCCAGTCATCATCTGTTGATTACATAGTTTCTGCAATGAGCGATAGTTTAGATGACCAAACCGCTCATGCTAAATTGTGCTCAAGTCATTGCTATGAGCAACAAAAATTGATGAAAAATATGATGACCCAAAGTTGTTAAACTTGTACAACCTGGTAATATCATCAACAATTCCAATTGCAAGAACATGCTTAGGATCTTTTAGATCCTTGATTACAACTTGGTGAGGTGAAAACTCTATGGTTTTACCTTCACCTGAATGAGTGATTTGATATACTGATAGAACGTTGCAAGAAAGACTTGGAACACATAATACATCATTGAAATGACCATTATCTACTTGAATTGTTCCAAATCCCACAACACTAAGAGATCTGTCATCACCAACAAATATTTTCTTGGTGTTACATTCATTTAGAGTAGAAAATATGTCTTTATCCTTAGCCATATGATAAGATGCACCAGAAGAAATAAGACACTCATAAGAAGAAGAAGTAGAAGTTATATCGAAGGAGAAACCAGAAGGAGAAAGTGCATATCCATGAGAAGAAGAAGAATAAGTAGAATCAATACTGATGTTGTGCTTCTTCATTGCTGCTTCTAAAGATGCCATCTTCTTGAAACATTTGGACTCATCATGACCATCTTTATCGCAAAAGTTGCAATGTCTGTCAGTCTTCTTATTTTTATATTTTTCTCCTTTGTCACCATTATGAGCTGAAGCTGTTTGAGTGGGTTTGAGATCCTTAGTTGATTTTTGTTGTAGTGATGATGTTGCTTCTTGGGATTCTTGGGTTTATCTTTCTGCTGGGTGACTAAGGCTTTGTTTGAGGTACTTGCAACGCTGATCACTCCAAGTTGTACAAGCCTATCTTCGTCTATAACCAAAGCAACACAAAAGGACTCAAGAGTGGGTTTTTGATAAGCTTTCCCTAGAGCCTCTCTCATGGCATAAAAGGTAGATACAAACACAAAATATGCACTTCCTAGCTTAGAAAGAATAAGATAGATGCAATGCTCTTCCTCCATTTTTATCTCACATTCTTCACATAAAATTCTAAGTGTTTTAAACTTAGATAGATAGTCTCCAATGCAAGAAAAATCACTTGGACTTAAAGTCAGTACTTAATTTTCTAACTATTGTGCTCGAATAATATTGAGTTTACCAAACACAGATTCAATATTTTCCCAAGCTTCATCGGGATCATCAATTTATTTAAGGTGGAACCTTAAATCAAGAGAGATGGACATTCCGATTAGTCCACGTGATTCATCACTCCTATTAGCCCATTCGACTTTCTTATCATCATTAGTGGGTTTTTTTTCCTTTCCCAAGGTAATCTGGTACAATCCTTTACTTCTTAATAAATCCTCCATATGAGATTTCCATTGGAAGTAGTTGGTGTTGGTAAGAAAAATATTACTGGAAGAATCCATATTAAATATGAAGATAATATGGATTTAAAAACTAAAATTGATGATCTGTATGGAAATATCTCAAAAAATTAGGTGGTTTTAAAAAAATGACACTAAAAATGGACTTCGGATGTGAAAGTTATGCCCTTTTAGAAAAAAGACATAAATGATAACCAAAGGACCACATGGTGGTGTAAGTTGCTTTATGAAGTGATCCACTTTTATAAAAAGAAGTGGGGATCACTTTTACAATGAAGTTAATTTATGAAAGAAAAGCCGCATGCAAAACAAATATCTCTAAAATAAAATATTAAAGCTACTTATAGTGATTCACTTTTATACTTGAAATGAAATACACTTTACAATTGAGCATGGACTTTTTAGAAAAAAGTAACAAAAGGAAAGACTTGAACTCAAGACCTCTTACTTAATAAGGTAAATTTTAACCAAATGGTCTAGAAAAACATAATATATTGTTTAGCAAGAGGATTGGGGTTGTTGTTGGCCTTGGAGAGTGTGCTTAAAAAAAACTCAATTCACACAAGAAAAAAATCTTTGCTTCTCGATGACAACAAGGGTTAGATCTCAATTAGCATACCCGAAAAATGCACCTTTTCGTATTTGTTTCTGATTTTCTGAGATTGCACAGGGTGCGGGGCAAAGATCATACACAGATAGAAAAGAGTAACAACCTGGAAACAAATAAAATAAAACCAAAATAATACCCTGCAAAAATTAAAAAAATGGTGTATTCAGGGTTTATTCCTCCGGATCTGACTGAAATGGCCATATCTTGGGCAAACAAAAACCTTTTCAAGTGAAAAAAAGTGCTCTTGACTGAAACAAGCGCTTCAGACGCAATGTAATAGTCCTCTCAGCCCAGAAATGTATGTAAATAGAAGAAAATGGTGATGAGGCAACTCGACTTCACGATCTCGATCTACAATAGGAGCAGGTCTTCAAATAGGCTCTGATACCATGTTCGATAACACATGTATTCTAACAGAGGATGAACACCTTCAGTAACCACTCACACAACCAGATCAAATATCAACACTATGATGTTTTGACGTGGTAAAACCCCTACGGGGAAACATCCACAACCCCAACCAACGCGACCACTTGGAGCAGTTTATTAATGCAAAAGAAAAAGATTACAAAGAGATTTTACAAGAGAGTTTCTCAGAATAGATCATCGAAAAATGAAACTCCATTCTCTTTAAATAGACATCATGGACCAATTGGGTTTTAAGCCACAGATCAATGGCCGTTAAGATCAAGAAGAATATGAATCGTCAGATCACTCTATGTCAGGAACATATCATGACCATCAGATTTCCTAACTACAAATGCATACTAATGCATACTAAAGAAACACACTAAGAAACACACTTTTACCTAACGACACATTAGACCAAGTAGATCTTAACTAAATCCAAAGTGTCTAAATATCCTAATAGTGTGGGATGCTTTCCCCCCTATTACTGTTGCCAGGGGGGTCCAGGGGGGCAGAAGTAAGGAATTAAGACTCCTCCTGCTGAAGTCGATAGGAATAGATCCATTTGAAGGAAGGAATTAAGGCATCCTCCATCATCCAACATGAGGGGTAGCAGAAGGCCAAAGATTTAGAAGGATTTGTTGGACACACTGAGAAGGGAGGGGTGAATCAATGTGAGGCTCTTTTTACACTTCTTTTAAAACTTTAGTTAGCAATCACCATTTACTCATTAGTTCCATTCACACTTATTTTCTTGTATGTAAACATATCTCAACAACATGCATCAACAATAAAGAAATTTGAACCATCACAATAATGAACAAAGAGCACCAAATATATGTTTAAGCTTTTTGTATTATATGTTACAAGAGACTACAATCTCAGGATTTATCAACATCAAATGAAAAGAGTACCAAATCAAAGAGAGAACCAATTATCAATTGCAAGACCCATCCTACATATCTCAACACTAATAGAGATGTGAGGAATCTAACCCTCAAGTACAAGACCCATCTTGTAGACATACATCAATTTATCAAACTCTACCAACAATCTATACCAAGACAAGTGCATCAAATATGCACAACACAACCTGTCACAACAACCTGTCACCGCAACCTGTCTCATCAATCTCATCATCCAAATTTGATTTACTCACAAAGATCAATCATCAAGTCAACTCTCAACCATATGCACAATATCACCAAGTTAACCAACAAGATACCTCTAGCAATACACCATACTCTCCATAAACCAAATCCCATAAACCCTTACACAAGACCATGTGCCAAAACCATAACTTTAGTCTTGTAGCAATCATCAAGGCCTATACCATACCATGCAATAATTGGAACAATGTAAATCCGATGTGGTTACTGAACTGCCAAGTTTCTATAGCTAGCAAATATGTTGCTGCGGTTTTGTTGTCGCGATTCTGCTGCCGCGGTTTTGTTGTTGCGATTCTGCTACCGCGGTTTTGCTGTCGCAATTATGTTTCCACGGTTTTTCTACCACAATTCTGCTGCCATGGTTTTTCTTCCATGATTCTGCTTCCATGGTTTTTCTACCATGGTTCTTCTGTTGCGATTTTTCTGCCGCGATTTTTCTTCCGCGATTTTTCTACCACAAATTTTCTCTATCAATAATACCTACCCAAATAACCTTTCACAAATGGATATTCAATATACCCAAATATGATACTCATAAGAGACCCTTTCTCTCTTATTCATACTTCTCCAAGTAGCTTCCTCTAGGGGTTATCTTCTAACCAACTTACCCAACTTCCTTCTTTTGGGGCTAACCCACTTCTAACGACTTTGTCCCCTAACAACCACTTTATCCACAAATAGTAAACTCTCCACTTCTAGTTGCAACTAATTTATTTTTAATTGTTTTCTTATTGCAACCACTTAACCCAGGACTAATGAATTTGACTGGTTAACTTCTTCTAGGAGATTCTAGAATAATTTGACTTCTTTGACCTTCTTGACTTTTTTCACCTTCTAGGGGCTTCTAGATAACTCATGATGGTTCTCCAACTTCACATGGCCATAACTCTCTAATCATGAGGAGTTATGTGACGTTCCACATATCACCGGAAACAACATGACATATAATATCCATCTGGAATAGTTTCTCCTGCAAATTCACTGATCTTCATTACATTATTCCTTAATCACACTTGGGTTCCATAAGCACACTATTGGGATACTCAACCACCTAACCATTTGGAATTCAAAAAGCGTCTTCCCGTGAGGGATTTCACCATAAATGTACCACTTTGAGAAATTTATCTAAGAGCGTCTTCCCATGAGGGCTTTCACCATAAGAGGACCACTTTGGATTTTATCCATTTGGTTCTTTTTATCAACCATGACATGAAATCAATGATACAATTCCCTTTAATATCAACACATCATTATGAAACCACTTGAAATCAACCCTTTGACAACAATTAAATCAATGACCATATAACCAATAATCAATATATCAACGATACAAACATATCAATATGACAATACTTGGCATCAACCCTTTGACATGAATGCAAACATAGTACAACAATATCCCCCTTTGGCATTGATGGAAACACCAACATTGATGTCTACACGAATCATTCATGGAAACACTTTAGACGTGGAAATGCTCATGCTCCCTATGTGATCATTGCTCTTCATCAATGTTCATATCGCCACATCAATGTGACAATCTCTCCCCCTTTCACATCAATGGAAAAGGGTCTATCTCTTTGGGGTTTCTCCCCTTGGCTACATTCTCCTGTGATATGCTCTCCATGTGGTTGATGAATATCTCTCCATTTGACAGGGGAAATCTCTCTGATGTAATTCTGAAGACATGGCTGCCAATCATATCTCTTCTTGGAATCATGCCTCTGCAACCGATCATGGGAAGAATAATAACTCCCCTTGTGGGTATGTCTCCCCCTATCTTCTCTACAAGATGAACAATATGCTACCAATGCAATATGCTTCTACTGCAAATGTTACTGCTCAACCAGAGCATAGATCAACTGCTCAAGAATGATATGCTCTTCCTATGACGATCCTTGGACCTGTCCATGCATCAAACTAGTTTCATACCATACATCATGAAGAAAAAGATATGTCAACATTGAATAGAGAATCATGAAAAAAACATCAACCATGTACATCCTATGCCATACTGTGTGCCAACCATGCACAACAGTCATGTACATCAACCATGTACATCAATACCATACAATATACCATAAGATATCATCAATGGAGTGTATCAACCATATGCCAAGACCATGTGCCAACTGTGTACCAACTATATGTCTCTACCAACATGCCAACCATGTGTCTCAAACAAGTGTCATATCACTCATGATATGCCTCTACCATGAACTAAGTGCCACAACCATGTATATGAACCATCAATATATCAACCAAGCATCTCAACTATATCATCCCATACATCATGTACCAAAGCAAGTGCATCAACCATGCACCAAACCTCAACAAGATGAACCACAATCAATATGTGTTCCCATACATGTATTCCATATCAACCATAAACCACGTGTGAATTATACTGCTAGCAAGTGCCTCAACCAATGTGCCAAATATATACCAATCATGCATCAACTATATATCAAGCTATGACTCATCAATGATGTACAACATAACCACCTCATAAACTCATCAACTACATGTCCCAATATGTATCTCAACCACATGCCAAATGCATGCACCAAGACATCCAACAAATATGCCTCTAACAATACATCATAAGATATATCAATGGATCTCACATATGTACCAGCCATGTACCATGACAGATCTACCTAAAAAACCATTCACTACAACAAGTACTAAGAAGCCAATAGTACCTCTAAACATGTACTAAGAGTGTCCCTCAATAGATCAATGATATATCTCTAGCTAGAATCACATCATCATGATATGTCTTATAGACAAGGTGCCATAACATCACTAAGAACATAACCGACAATATACCTTATCAGGAATGCATCACTCCACACACTAAATTTTGTACCATGCATCCAAGATAGATAAGCTTTAACACTCAACCATATGTCATCACCATACATACATCAAAGACACATGCAAGTATATAATCATGAAAACCTACACAAACCATGTCAGACCCTGCAAAATGGAGTTATACCATCAAACCATGCTACAACTCATCTGTACACTCCTTTGCTTGAGACTTTTTCCACATGTACGCGACTTGTTCCATGGACAACTTACGTATGTACACAACCTTTCTATAGGTCACCTCTCATATGTACGTGAATTCTCCCATAGGAGCCCGCGTATGCTTGAGAAAGAGTGAAGCTTTCTTAATTCTTTATTCCTTCATTCATGTTTAGTTATTCAGTCTTCTTCATCCACTTCTGAGAGTGTCCCGATTTCTCTATACTTGTACTCTGAGATTCCATACTTTAAAAAATGTCTTCCTTCCAAGTTACATGTGCTTTTATTTCCATGTTTTATGAAGCACTCCTCATTGATTGTCTCCATGAATTCTAGCAATCCTGAGCTTTGTGGCCAAACCCACTGCAGCTGTAACATATCATGATGTGACAATGAGTAGCAATGTGTCCCACTTTATTACATCTCAAACATCTTAGGGTGTTATGAAACCTTCCAACATATTTCCTTGCATAATGTCTGCAATCCAAAGCTTTGTGACCATATTCATTACATGAGAAGTAGTGACCATGAAAAACATTTTCATACCTTTTCTTTGGTGTCCACCTTGAAGGTGTCTCTCTTCTGAATTTTCTTTGACTTGTAGGGATGGGTTCTTGATGCCTTCTTTTTCTTTGTTCTTCTGAAGGTTTCCTTGATTTCTGTAGGTGCTTGACTTGCAACTTTTCTTCCACCTTTTGAGAATGAAGGACTTACCTCATTCTTATTAGAAGTGCTAGCTTCAGAGTGTGTTGCTTCCTTGTTGTATCCAAGACTTGATTTATCATTTGGTGATCTTTGACTATCCAAGATTTCATCCAAGATAGTTGAGTTGTTCATGAACCTTTTTGACTTCTTAATTTGGGTCTTCATATTGACATTGACTTCAAGGATTTTTCTCAACTCATCATCTACCTTCTTCTTTTCTTATGCTTGACTAATTATATTAGTCTTTAGTCTCTTGATCTCTTCTTCTTGTTTCATGGGTATTTGACTTAGTGACATGGTATGCCTTTGGTACCTTTCTAGGGATTCTTTATTGTATTCATCAAAATCAAGATCAAAAGTATATAGATCATAGTTTTCTTCTAACACATCTAAAATTATATCTTTAAGCTTCATCAAATCTTCCTCTTCATCTATAAGATAACTGTTAGATGATTCTACACAACATTCTTCTACTTGTGTGTCCATGGATCTCCTTCAAGCTTGTAAGGATTATAGTGAAGGCCTGCTCTGATTCCAATTGTTGGACACACCGACCAGA
The DNA here is from genome assembly GCA_009831015.1 of Picea engelmannii. Lineage (NCBI taxonomy): Eukaryota > Viridiplantae > Streptophyta > Pinopsida > Pinales > Pinaceae > Picea > Picea engelmannii. The sequence goes on from ML811499.1 coordinate 94,270, forward strand.
CTGAGAGGGGGGGTGTATCAGTGTGAGGCTCTTTTTACACTTCTTTTAAAACATTAGTTAGAAATCACCATTTACTCATTAGTTCCATTGACACTTAGTTTCTTGTATGTAAACATATCTCAACAACATACATCAACAATAAAGAACTTTGAACCATCATAATAATGAACAAAGAGCACTAGATATATGTTTAATCTTTTTGTATTATATGCTACATGAGACTACAATCTCAGGTTTTATCAACACCAAACAAAAATAACACCAACTCAAAGAGAGCAATGACTCTCAATTGCAAGACCCAACGTGCATATCTCAGCACCAATTGAGATGTGAATAATCCAACCCTCAAGTACAAGACCCAACTTGTAGATAGAAAGTAATTTGTCAAACTGTACCAACAATCTATACCAAGACAAGTGCAACAACTATGCACAACAAAAAATGTCACAACAACCTATCACCT
>ML811500.1:0-14278 GCA_009831015.1 Picea engelmannii
CAACTTGTAGAATGTCGAACTCTAATCATTATTGAAACACTGGAATTTCCAAAGGATTACGTTGACCAAGCAATCCCAATAACATGTTGCTAGAAACTCATAAAAATGAATTTGTAGAGATAAATATCAACAAGCAAGTCATGGCCTGATGACTGAGTCGATGGAGCCATACAGGTTTTGCAATAACACTCGAGTTTACCCATCAATTCAAGAATAAACAAGTTGAAGCAAGGAACAAAACAAAACCCTTGTTATGAACCAAAAATCCATTTTTGCAAGTATTTCAAGACCATGTACAACTAAATGAGGAAATCGAAACTATTCAAGGGTTCACAAGATTGTCAAGTCAAAATGGGAGGTTAATGACATAGTTCCCTTTAACATGGTTACAATGACAACATAGAGAAATGCGAGCTACAACCATGATAAACTACACCCAAACAAACCCACATGCATTCATTATTGTTGGGGTTTGAAACCATTGAAATACCACAACACTTATCACAACCAGTCTAGTGCGTATTTCCATAAGCCAAAACACAATAGGAGTTAAAAATGGGAGTGCTGACAATAGTTTTTTTGAATGCTTCTGTTCAAAAGCAAAGCTCGTAACGAGCGCAAAATGAACCCATAGCGCATGATAGGAGACAAGAATCACATGAATCCAAAACAAGTAGTATCACAATGTTCATCATACACAATAACCTAGTTTAAATTCCATTCTTCGAAACTGTACAAAACCGAGGTCATGAACATCATTTGCATTCAAACCTTGACATTTTTATTCCATTACGAGCTTAAACAACCCAAAAAATTCATCATTCAGATACCTATATAGAACATAGAAGCATATTCATAGCGCAGATACAACATACAAACAAAATGAGCCAATATCCCAATTTTATTAGAGTAAGAGTGAACTATTGATGCTAGAAGAGTCAAAGAGCTCCAGACCTATTGAAATTTTCCCAAAAAGCCATGAAAGAAGTAGCCTCAAATCTCAACAAACCACCGGAAAATTTGAAACCATATTTAACAACAACGACGCGCTCCCAAGCAAATGACAATACAAAAAGGTGGTATACCAAAAAAAAGAAATGAGCAGAGTTCATTTACTTCACGTCGTTTCAAACATAAACCAACCCACCAATTATTAATTGCATCCAACAAAACCTTACATGGTGGAGCACACTCACCGCCAATTCAAATCTAACCTCACGTCATACATGAAACCATCAACCAACCATTTTGATATATATCCCATACTCACAAACGAATAGGAGCATAATTGTTTTTTAAAGAGATTGAATTAAATAAAACATCAAGTAACATGAAATATGGCATATGTGACTTGTATTTCAACTCGACTTCATTCGTGCTTGTGTGCGATGACCCTAAATTAACTTTGGAACCTTTATATGATATCATTGGTGATAGATGGTAAATAAAACTTGACCAACCCCTTTTTTTAAAACATATTTCATTCATATAATAACACATCTTGCATTTTGTATGCAACATAGTTTTTCTTGGAGGTCCCTTTCTTTTCTTTTGACGGATAACGCATCATTTAAAATAAAATATGAGGATGGAGTTATCGTTAATTACCATTGTGGAGCCATTTTGTGTTTGTGAGAACATCAAAATTCAATCAGACCACAACATTTCTGTGAAAGTCATATTGTCTAGGAGGGAAACAACTTATTGCACTTTTCTCCTAAGGGGTCCCACCTATTAATTATTAATATATATAGTATAAGTATAATGTATTGCAACACTTTGCAAACAAGATACTCGTTGTTCTTTTATGCGTCAACAATCCTATTCAGGGAAGATTTGTGACAGCATGGACCGAGATGGGAGGACCATGATCAAGTGAAAAGAATAAAGGAAGCAATGCTAAGACATGGGAAAAACATAGTAGCCCACTACTGGACCTAGGAAGATGAGCACGATAAGTGGCGTAATTGGATTCCCAAGGAAGAATGGTAGAGTGCCGAAAATCAAGAGTTGACATAGGGTTTTTGGATGGACGTACCAACGAGAAAGATACCAGTTTTCCAGGTGCCGGATAAGCTTCGTTGGGGATGGAAAACGAAGGGATATTTCTCTGTCAAAGAGGCATACTTGTTGGCAGTTGGTTACCAAAATATTCCAAAGTTGAAAGTTTGGAAACAAATATGGAAGAAAAAACTATGGCCAAAAGTCTTTATTTTCCTTTGGTTGCTGATCTAGAACAAGACACTTACCTGGGACAATTTCCGCAAACGAGGTTTCATCGGCCCCTCACGTTGTATGCTATGCCAGGCCCAAGAAAAGACAAATGAACACGTGTTTAACTCTTTCCCTTTTGTTGAGTACCTATGGGAACAAACGAGGCATTCTTCAAGAGAAGGGGCCATAATCAGGGTTCGATCCTCTCAACCTTCGAAGAATGGCCTAAATCCACTACCCAAAATCCTGTTGTCAACTACCTTTGGCAATTGTTCCCAGGGTTTGTAGTATGGGAGACTTGGAAAGAATGTAATAGACGTGTCTTACGAAATGAGTTGAAGGTACCATAAATGACTTGGGCATAGCATCAGTCAACCTTGGATAGAAGAAGACTGGAAAACAAACCTTTATGAAAAGAATATTTTGAGAGCATTGGTAATAACAAATACCTGTGCACAGGTCGCCCAAACTCCAACAAACCCGAAGGTATTGGCTCCCGTAACTTGGTTGCCTCCTCCCCAAGGATTCATTAAACTCAACTTCAATGTGGTGTCCAAAGGAAATCCAGATCAGACGGGTCATGGGGGGGGTATTACACAACAATGAAGGTAAGATCCTCAAAATCTAAGTAGGAAAACTAGGAATTACCAACAATAATGCAACGAAGCTCCTACCTTTGGAAGAAGGTCTTAGCATCGCGAAGGAAAATGGTTATAACCAAATTATAGTTGAGGGGGAATCCTCCTCATCATAGATATGTTAAAACGACTGCAGCGAGGAAGCCCTCTTTCTAAAGTAGTCTTTAGCTGGCGGTTAAAAGAGACATTAGAGAGGGTCCTGCAGTTAATGCGAACCATTCCAGTCATCATCCCTAGCCACGTGAAGAGGTCAACGAAAAACCTCGCGGATTGGCAAGCCAATGAAGGAATCCAACTTAGGAGCGACAAATGGGACCTGTTCTCCACTAACAGGCTAGCCTCCACTTGTCAGGACCTGGCAAGGAAAGACTGGACACACCTGTATGGGGTGTCATGCAAGAGAAGTGTTGTGATCCCGCACCTCGAGACATATACGACAGGGGAACCGGGGAATATTATTAATCCCCCTAGCTGGAAAGTACCTTACAGAGGGGATGAGATGGGGAATGCAGGTATGAGCGAGGGTGGAAGGATTTTTTACCCTAGTTTTCATAAAGAGATAAGATTTGCAAGGACCATCTATCTCCCAGACTATGAGGATTTAATTGACGAAAACAACAACCTTACCACACCTCAGCTGGGGTCTGACATCCCAACTACCGATTTAAATGAAAAGGGAGTCTCAATCCCTTATCCTCAGATCCCACACAATGAGATCCAAAAGTCATCATGTGGCAACAAAGGCCGAAGGCATATGATGGAGGTGGGATGGATCCATAGCCACAACTTTGACTTAAATGATAATTAATAAGGAAACAAGGAAGGACCTCTTTTCTTATCGTTCAATGACAAGAAGCATTGGAATTTTCTTTTTGGTGAAGTATGCAGGGTGGCGTAGTATCAACCTCCTACAGAAGAAGTTAGGGGAAGTGGAAAATCATAGAGATCTCTAGACATAAGGGGGGGTCGAGACCCTCCCACATCTGAATCACTTCTGTTCTTGGCCTAGATTGCGAAGGGGGTGTTGGGCTGCAATGGCACCACGAATGGGTTATCCCCGTGGTTATCATCGAGGAGGGTACTCTCATCCAGGTTCATCCTCTCGTCAGCCCCAACTTGAAGTTTTGTCGTCTCGTATCCAACATGAAGCTTTCTCTGTAGTCCATTCCTACTTTACCTCAATCCCGACTCAGTTTCAAGACCATGTGGAGAAAGAAGAAACAATCGTCAAGTAGGAAAGAACTATGCAAATGGAGCAAGAGGTGGCATAAGCAACAATTCGTTGGGTCCAAGATGTGGGAACATCAAGAGAAAGAGACACAGAGTATTGGTATACAGTGGAACTCTACTGGCACATTAAGAACCTCTTAGGTCAAATGTTACAAACAAGGGAAGAGGCCCATAACACGATGCAACTGCAGTTGAATGGTATTCACCTCATGATGCACAAAGTGTTGGTTCGTCTTCCTTTGATAAGCTCAACAGTGACTCTCTCAGCCCCGCACAACACAAAGAATTCATCCCCGGACCATACTCAAGACCGGTCGGTTAAGCCACCTGGTCCTTGACTCGTGTTTCTAGTTCCATTTCGTTTTTGGGTTATGAATTACTTTAGAATATTCAGACCATAGATTAGTGATAAAAAGGAAGTAGAAAATTCTTTTGTTCTGTTGAAATAAAAATATCTGTATAAAAACAATAGCTACACAGTATGATCTGATAAACTTTACCTCTTTACCTGTGCTATTGGTTTGGTTTCTCAAGTTGCAGACAATAATAAAGGAAAATGGTTTGTATGATATTTTTGATAATTCAATAGAAATCTAGTACCGTGAGCTTTAATAATAATAATAAAAAACATGGTAGGTTGGTTAAATTAGAATGATTTGAAGCCCTTTAACTTATTTGGATTACTCGTTATTATGATGTCACTTATGGGTGCTCCTTAGAGAGAAATAAAATAATATAAAAAATCATAGTGGGAGTGAGTGGGGTGATCATTACGAGACCCTTATGCACCGAGGGGTCGGCTAACAGAACCACAAGGGTCTTGAGTACGACAGCCACGTTCAAGGATGCCAAATCAATCCCTTTTATGGGGATAAAAAGTCAATTAAAACGACTTTCTGGTCCATTTTAATAAAAAACAGAATTATTATAACAAGATACTTGAGCTAAAATTAAATTAAAGTAATAATTTTAAGCCTGCGTTATGGGTGCGTTATTGGTGGATACTGTCTTGTGTTATTGGTGGATACAACAAGTTAGTCAAAATGGAATTTAAGTTTTGGTATTTTTTTTCTAATGAATCTGAATTAAATAGTGATTTTTTTTTGTTGTTGTTTAAATTGTATTTTTAAATAATAATTATTCAAAATTAAAATTAAATAGAATTAACCATTTTAATTTACAAATCCAACAATTTCTAATCAAATTTCAATCAAATATAAAAAAAAATATWAAAAAAAACTTAACCTACTTCAATATCTACTTAGACCTCGGCCTTCTTAGACCTCGGTGTGGTGGTCAATACCGCCATTTTAGGCTCAACATATTCATTGGSGTTATTGGAGGGCTGTATGTATGTATTTATATGTATGCAGGACAAATAGCAGCATAGCATAGAAAGGAAGGGAACTGAGAGGCAATCCATTAAGGACGTTGAGCTGGGCAGTGACAGAGAAATAGATAAAAATTATTATATCGATGCAGCTTCTGTGATTTGTGGTGGATACTGTAATTGCCGCAACTATTACTTTGATATTCACAGGGAAGATGGTTTATACCACCATCATCTCAGMGAGGAYCGCAAGATGGGTGGAAACACTCTTCAACCGGATGATTTTGTTTTGAATGAAGTTGAACGCAAGCCAGAAGATGCTGAATTAAAATCAGATTTCAGATTTTGTCACGATAGAAGGCAATGGTATTTAGGCCAGAAAACGTGGTAGGACTGGTTCGCATATTTTAAAATCAGATTTCAGATTTTGTCAGGATAGAAAGCAATGGTATTTAGGCAGGACTGGTTCGCATATTACTTATTGGATTAAAATTGGCAGGTATTTTTTCTCCATCTCTGGTAAAGACATTTTGTATAGAAATGAAGGGCGTTGTCTAATTGTTTTATGTTTTGGATTTTTTTGCTGAAATTTGATGATAGCTAAATCAAGATTTTCTGTTATTTAAATTGCATTTTTGAATGCAGAAATGAATTCAGAGCACGCTACAAAATCCCTAGAATATTTAGATTAAACAAAATTAACCACTCAAAATGTACAGATCCAACAATTTCTTACAAGATTTTGGATAAATATGAACAAAAAATATCACTCTAAAAGAACTAAAACTTAGAACATTTAAACTATGCCTAAATGAATAGAATCTATTAGAATTGGCAGGTATTCCTTCTCCATCTCTGGTAAAGACATTTTGTATAGAAATGAAGGGCTTTGTCTAATTGTTTTAGCTTTTGGATTTTTTTACTGGAATTTGATGATAGCTAAATCAAGATTTTCTGTTATTTAAATTGCATTTTTGAATGCAGAAATGAATTCAGCATGCTGCAAAATCCCTAGAATATTTAGATTAAACAAAATTAACTACTCAAAATGTACAGATCCAACAATTTCTCATAAGATTTTGAATAAATATGAATAAAAAATATCACTTTAAAAGAACTAAAACTTAGAACATTTAAACTATGATTAAATAAATAAAATCTATGGACATTAATCTATGAACATTGAGATGTTTGGTGAAAATAGAAAAATAAAAATAAAAACCATATATTTAAAAAGTTCAACAAAATAATTTTGAAACCAATAAGATGTAGTTTCGTTTGTCTGATAGATTTTATGTATATTGCCATTAATAAAACATTTTTTACAAGTATTTGGATTGGATGATCATTGTTATCTATTGAAAACTTTCAAATTAATCTGTTTTTTAAAATATGTAACCCTTGCCCATGTCATTCTGCTTCTGTTAATCATTAAAACATCTGATTAACACATATTATTAATTAACCTAATTAGCCTGCCTTCCACATATAAGCTATGGCCAGCAGCAAGATGTCATGGCCTCTGGCCACGGGTTAAGTGGCTGGGCTAGTCATTACCTATAGTGCATTGATCCATTTTATGTATTTTGTCACTGGTAGAAACATTTATGACGGTTTAGCTGCTCAGGTTAGAATCATAGCAGCAGATTTGGATGGTTACATTAGAATATTCAGCAGGTTTTTGGTTTGTTATTGCTCCAGAATAACTATAGTAGGGGCTAATTGCATTTTTTCTTGGTTTGATCGTTTGAATGTGTAGGAAGGATCGATCTTGGTATCAATTAAAAAGATAACTCGAATTTCAGTGTTGTTCTTTTGCTCATTCTACCCCTTTCTAAATTGATTCAGATCTTTGAATTTGAAATATCCATCGTGGGATTCGAGCAGCCAAAGATAGAAAAAGCTTCCACGTTCCGTCCCTTCTATCATGAGAGTCTATGGATTATTTAAAATTCAGCTTCCTCCAGCTTGCGTTCCACTTCATTCACAACAAAATCATCGGGTTGAAGAGTATATCCACCCATCCTCCGGTCGTAGCTGAGATGGCGATGCTATAAACTATCTTTTCGATGAATATGGAAGGAATAGTAAGGCTTCCTTCAATAACTAACTAATAGTTGCTACACTTACAGGTATTGTGGGTTGCCATTATCACAATTTCTATCCATTTCTCTTTCACTGCGCGACTCATGGTCCTCAATATTGGATTGCCTATGACTTCCTTCATTGCAATCTTATATCAATATATAATTTTCCCAGTATTTTCTGTGTCAAGTTTAGATTCTTGTAATTGCACTAGATATACTATTTTCTGTTTCAAGTTTAGATTCTTGTAATTGCACTAGATATACTAATCTGGACAAAATTCATACAATTGTAATTTGGGACTGCCGTATAGAGTCGATACAATAAAAATAGAGTTGATACAATAAAAATGAATAATAATGAAAATAGAGTTGATATAATAAAAATGGTTTTTTTTTTTTTTTTTTTTTTAGTGATTTTCTTAAGGATATTTGGTTGAAATTACGCCAGAAATTGTTGGATCTGCAAATTTGAATGGTTATTTCTATATAATCCAGGTGCTCCTGGTTTTTCGGCTAAATCCATTTCTACATTCAAAAATGCAATTTCCAGCTTGCTCAATCCATTTGCATTCAAAAATGCAATTTAAACAACAAAGAGTTGTGATTTCCTGCAGATTTATGTAGCTTGATTCACACACACACAAAAACTAAAATAGTTAGACAAAGCCTTTTAAATTTATTAAAATTAAAATCCTTCCTTTGTTCCAGGCTATACTGAATTGCCCCAAGGGCAAACCAGCTCAGCCAGCTGGACAATTCCAAAGGTTAAGTCTTAAAGTGCCAAACATAACAAGGTTTCTAGTGATATATTACAAAAGAAAAATTCAGGCCCCTAACGGTGACCAACTTGATAGTAGTAAACACCGATAGTAGCTGATATACGTGGCATTCAGGAGGTAAAACCACAGTTAAACACGTAGAAAAATAACAAAGACACTTGTACATATCACGTCGTGGGGATGTAATGCGGCCACGTGTCCATGAAGGAGGGGTCGAGTGGCAAGTCACCGAGAGGAGTCGACTCCTCCTCGACTGGTGTCCCGTCCAACTGCATTGCGTCCTACGGCTGGACTGGTGGCACGTTCTCTTCCTGGCCTGTTGCGTCATTCTTCGAAGTCTCCAGTGGGGGGGTTGGTGCCAATACTGGTGTATCAGCTCCCGCTGCTTGAGCTTCTTCTGCTGGGGGGTAGTGGGCACCCTGCAATGCTATGAGCAATTGCATAAATTGTGGTGCTTTGCCTTCCAAAATCTGAAAGCGAAACCTAAGATCATCCAGGTCCTAGGGCAGGTCAAAGACCAAGCCTTGCAACAGTGTGAGGCCTGTTTGTAGTTCAAATTCTGGGTCGACACTAGAATCAATGCGAGATTGAGGCCGCTGACGTGAATTCTGGGTTGCTTCGGTGCTGCCATCCTGAGAATGAGCCCCGAGAAGAGGGGCCTGAAGCGATTGGGAGGGTGAGAGGGCCGATGAGTTGGGAGGAGCTAATGGAACTGGGTGTGAAGTAGAGGCCGAGTTTCCCAGGGGTCCTGGGTTGAATCCCAACGAGGTGCCTGAGGATTCAAGCCACTCCATCTTGTAGGCGAACGACGATGAAAGGGGCGAGAAGCTGGCAGGAGTGTGAGTCGACTGCGCCAGGGAGGAGGACGAGAAAGGCGACGAGGAAGAGGAATTGTGGGAGGGTGCAAGTGGGGGGCAGACGACCAAACATGGTCAGCTGGGATACCATGCCGCACCTCATTTGGACTTCCCTCTCTGCTTGGGCATCTTTGAAAAACGAGGAGGACGGAAGCGACCAAGAGAGAGCGACAATAGGAAAAATGAAAGTTGCGTAGGAGGCCGAGATCTGGAAAATCAACCAAAAGAGAATGAGGCATCCAGAACATCTGGTGCAGTTCATAAAACCCAAGGAGATGGTGTAAGCCATTAAACCAAAACACACATAGAGTAAAATCATAACAATGGCGTTGGTCCATCGAAGGGACGACAAGGCAGAGGATGGCGCACTGAGAGTAATGGTGCCCTGTCTCATGCAAGGCTGACTTAAAAGCATGAAGTTGGAGGGAGGGGGAGGCACGCATCCGTCATGTGGTTGATGCCACGATGGCTCTCTCCTGATTGCTTCGCTGGACGCGTGGTTTCCAGTATCACCCCATCCGGGGAGATTTCCATAATTATGTTATATGAGTTTTATGTATCATAAATTTATTCACAGTTTAGTTTAGTTTCATAAACCTCAAACAACTTCAACTAAAAATACTCTTTACTACAAGATTAAAGCTTTCCCTTGTTATAAGATTAAAATTACAAATTTGTATAAGTTTTTTTATAACTAAATTAAATCAGATTTTTACCCAAAAAATTATTAAAATTATATATTTATATTATCAAAGTTACAGTTTTTTTATAACTAAGATACAATTTTTTTTTTATAACTAAATTAAATTAGATTTTTACCCAAAAAATTATTAAAATTATATATTTATATTATTAAAATAACAGTGTTTTTATAACTAAATTGAATCAAATTGTTACCCACCCAAAAAAAAGTTTATTGTACAATAAAACAACTTCAAACTGAAATTTCCATAATTATGTTGTTTGAGTTTTCTGGACATTTCATAAATTTGTACACATTTTAGTTTAGTTTCTGAAAACCCAAACAACTTCAACTAAAAACGGTTTACTATAATAAGATTAAAGGGGCTTTATTAGAGAAAAAATGTATAATTATATATACTTTTTCTCTAATGTATAATTAAAGCGCCAGGCTTATTAGATTAAAGGGCTTCATTGTTACAAGATTAAAATTATAAATTTGTATTATCAAAATTAAAGTTTTTTATAATTAAATTAAATTAGTGTTATTCAAAAATTTAAAATTATAAATTTGTATTATCAAAATTACAGTTTTTTATAACTAAATTAAATCAGATTGTTACTTAAAAATTTATTAAAATTAAAAATTTATATTATCAAAATTATATTTTTATAATTGTCACCCAACTCAAAAAAAATTATTATACAATAAAACAACTTCTAAGTTAGATTTTCATAGTTATGTTGTTTAAGTTTTCTGGAAATTTCATAAATTTGTCCAGGTTTAGTTTAGTTTCGGAAAGCTCAAACAACTTTAACTAAAAATACTGTTTACTACCAGATTAAAGCCCTCCCTTATTACAAGATTAAAATTATAAATTTGTATTATCAAAATTAATGTTTTTTTATAACTAAATTAAATTAAATTATAGTGTTATCCAAAAATTTAAAATTATAAATTTGTATTATCAAAATTACAATTTTTTATAACTAAATTAAATCAGATTATTAGCCTAAAATTTATTAAAATTATAAATTTATATTATCTAAATTACATTTTTTATAATTTTATAATTGTTACCTAACCCAAAAAAATTTATTATACAATTAAACAACTTCTAAATTAGATTTCCATAGTTATGTTTGAGTTTTCTGGAAGTTTCATAAATTTGTACAAGGTTTAGTTTAGTTTAATAAAACTCAAATAACTTCAACTAAAAATACTGTTTACTACCAGATTAAAGATTAAAATTATAAATTTGTATTATAAAAATTATAGTTTTTTTTTATAACTATATTAAATTAAATTAGACTGTTATCTAAAAATTTAAAATTATAAATTTGTATAATCAAATTTACAGTTATTAATAATTATATTAATTCAGTTTGAGTTTTCTGAACATTTTATAAATTTGTACAAGGTTTAGTTTAGTTTGGGAAAACTCCAACAACTTCAACTAAAAATATTGTTTATCACAAAATTAAAAGACTCATTTGCTACAAAATTAAAATTATAAATTTGTATTATCAAAGTTACTGTCTTTTTATAACTAAATTAAATCAAATTGTTACCCAACCCAAAAAGATTTATTATACAATAAAACAACTTCAAAGTTAGATTTTCATAGTTAGGTTGTTTGAGTTTTTTTTGGATGTTTCATAAATTGTACACAATTTATTTTAGTTTCAGGAAACTCAAACAACTTCCACTTAAAAATACTGTTTAGTTCATGATTAAAGCCCTCCATTGTTACAAGATTAAAATTATAAATTTATATTATCAAAGTTATAGTTTTTTTATAACTAAATTAAATCAAATTGTTAAAATTATAAATTTGTATTATTAAAGTTACAGTTTTTTTAATAACTAAATTAAATCAAATTGTTACCCAAACCAAAAAGGTTTATTATATAATAAAACAACTTCAAAGTTAGATTTCCATAATTATGTTGTTTGAGTTTTTTATACTTTTCATAAATTTGGACACAATTTAGTTTAGTTGCAAAAAACTCAAACAACTTCAACTGAAAAGTAAATTATAAATTTGTATTATTGAAGTTACTATTCTATGAAATGGTTTAAAATCCCATTTTGAATGCAAAAATGGATTTAGCATGATGAAAAACCCCCGAGGCACTCATAACTATTAGAATATAATGGATGTGCTCGTTTAACCATAGAAAATAGAGCAATATTGTCACCCAACCATAGGCCGAAGCCACCCCCGTGCACCTTAACCTTGACAGAGAAAGATTCTTGAAGCAAACCCTAGGCTTAATAGCCAAACAAAGGTGGTGCACCTCTCTCCAAGGATAGCGCACCAAGCAAGAATAACACAAGCTGATAAGAGAGTCCAACCCAGAAAACCAAAAATGCAGATTGCAGAACTATCGGCAACAACTGCTCCCAAGACTTGTGCACAAACTGGCCAACTATAGTGCGCACAAGTGTACTTCTGCAGTTATGAGAATTCTGGCCAAAATGAAGACTGACCACCTATATTTATATTGTTTCTGCTAGACTGCCTGGGCCGACTTGTCATTCTGGGTGCTAATTAATTAGTATATAACATTTCCTTTTAGCCGACTTCTTCTCTTGGAGGCTAATAACTTAATACAAATCATTCTCTTGAGCGGACTTGTCTTCTAGGGTTCTTAACCAATTATTTAAGGTTTCTTCTTGCTTCCTAGAATATTCTATTCTCGTTAGGTTTACACGTGGAGGTAAATACCTCTTGCAGCTACCATAATATCAACACTCCCTCCTAGCTAGGGAGGTATTGAAGGCAATGGTCCTGAGCACGAACATACCATTGGAGGCTCTCCACCAAGTTGTCTTCTTCCATATGCATACAAGGGTCTCTTTCTGGTATACCTCAAAGCCTTGAGGTTGCTCTACATACGCTCTTTGTTCAATTATTCTGGAGAATAGTCTTTGCATTCATCTGATGTAGAGTCCAACCCATGGATATTGCGGACAATATAATGGCTCATGTAGAGGTATGTCTGGTTTACTGGAACAAACAATCATCATAGTCTGCTCCCTCCATCTGGGAGAACCTCTAGTTCTGGATCTCACAATGCTTGCATTCATAAGTCTTCCATATACCGTTCTTCATCACAACTTTCATTTCCTCTGCTTGATTGCTTTTAGTGAGTTCAAATCAGGCCGGTATTCTTGTGATTCTCGATACAATGACTGGTTGTTCTGAATTTTCTTTCTCTCTTGGAATCTTCATGTTCTTCCTCATGTTTCTCTTTAGCTCTTGGGTCCATGGAGTTTTCTATAGATTCCATGGATTGAAGATTCCAAACTTCTTCCTTTCATCATAGGATCATGGATGTGGATGGAAAACCAGGGATACTTTAAGGCTTCTTTTTGAAGAAGAAGAATTCTAAAGTCACACTGAACACGCGCTGCTTTTCATGGTTGCTACCATGAATAGATACTTTATCATCTTCAATGGATCATATAATTTAGGATTAGCTTCCTCCTAATCCTTGCTTCATGCATGTATGCATGCTCTTCTCTTGGAAATATATATAATCGACTCCCTCTATCTAACAGAGTCCACGCTTCCGTCTGCATCCTTATTGCCTTATGCAAAGTGTCACAAGTATTTTTTCAATTTTCTCTTGATTTCTGACTTATTTATGTCTTTACTTCTTCTTGGTTTCTTCAAGATTGACTCTGATTTCGACTTATCTTGCAGCTGTTATTTATGTTGATAGCTTCCACATGAACTGTTACCAGGGGTTTTGGATGTACTTCATCTTTTCATGTGTATTGCTTGACTTGTAGTAATTGTGATAGCAATCCTTATCTTGTTGTTCTTCCATAGGCATTGTTTCTCTTTGAACATTTTATCTGCTAGAAAATAGATATGCAAGATATGTTTAGAAAACTATGTAAACATGGTATGTACAAGATTTATGAAGAATATTGTTAGCTTGTCTTAGAAGAAGAAGTCTGCTTGATCCTGCTTGGCCTTCTTTGAGGGTTCCCTTTCTTCAACAATTGATGCTTCATGTGTTTCCTTCCTTTTCCTTAACTCGGGACAATGATTCTTGTAGTGACCATATTTTCGACAGTTGAAGTAATGTGTTTTTGACATATCTTTCTCTTGATTTGGTTTCTTCCTTGAGCCAAACTTCTTTTTATTCCTGAAGTTCTTGAACCTTGATGTGAAGTCTTGATCATCGTATTTATTTTGGGGTTTCTCTTTTGCACTAATCCTTGATTCTTCTTGTGCACAACAAGTCCAAAGTTCTTCAAATGTGGGATACTCCCTCCTTGTGTTCATGCTTGCGGAAAATGCATCCCATGTCTTGGGAAGACCATTGAGTACTATATTTACCAGTTCCTTTTTTGAAATGATCTCTTCAATAGCTTTTAGTTGATCTCTTAACTGAGAGATTCTCACAAAGTATGATGTTATGCTGTCATCATCATTCATCTTCA